>CM055891.1:11137500-11192500 GCA_029582165.1 Portulaca oleracea | reverse complement strand
TCACTTTAGAGAGATTGCTCGATTTGGTCTTTCCTAATGGCATTCTCACATTTTGCTTAGCCTGTTGGATGGGAGGTGCAAGTTGACTTCTCTCTTCAATTTTATTCTCTCCTTTTGCCCGATTTGCCTCAATGAGGTATCAAAACCGGCCACTACGTAGTTTTTCACTCGTTTTTTTTAAAAATCTCTCTAGCCATGGATTCAAGAAATTAAAGGATGGGAATGAGATGTATGACAAGTATGGAAGGATAACAGAAGGTGAATTTGTCAGACTTGATTTGTAAGGATGGTAGGTGGATGAGAGAACTTTTTCAACTTAAGTCAGAAGCACAAGCACAAAATTCTATTTGATCCAATAGCAACAAGAGCAACTGAATTCAAGGAATGAATAAGAACAAGCTCTTAACTCTAACAGACCTCGACTTGACAACTAGAACCCTAGCTAACTCTAAAGCTCCTTTGATGTGGTGCCCTCCCTGTCTTTGTCTAAAGAATCCATGCTCTAGTTGGTCCTTTGTGCTGCTTTTGGAAAAGGGCAGTTTCCTTTACTAGATCATGTCATCCATATTATTCTTCAAAGTCCACCAATTCTCCGTGTCGTGACCTCGCGATCCGTAGTAGTTGCAGATTTTCTCGTCATCCTGATATTCCCTTTATTGTTGGCTCAAACTTTGACCTTGACACTATATAAATAAAGAAAAACTCATCCCAATGCATGTATGTCCTAAATGACCTATACGGGACTTCCTAAAATGAAAAATGCCTATATGCTAACTCGGGAGAAACTCAACCAGGACATGGGTTTGAATGTGCTAACTGACCTACATGGGTCTGCCTAAAAATAAATGAAAGACACTTTTATGATGACTCGAGAAAAGACTCACCTATGACATGGGTTTACATTGAACTTCCTAAAAATGAAAGACACATGTTGACTCAAGAAAAGACTCACCTATGATATGGGCTTACATGACCTAGAACCTATATGAGACATCTAGATTGTAGGACACCTATATGCTCACTCGGGAAAAAGACTCATTCGTGACGCGATTTTGCATGGCCTAGACCCTATATGAGACTTCCTAAAGAATGAAAGACCACTTATAACTCACCCATGGCATAGGTTTACATTGGACTTCCTAAAAATAAAAGACACATGTTAACTCAGGAAAAGACTCTGGTATGACATGCAGGACCTAGACCCTATATGAGACTACCTAAAGAATGACAGATACTTACATGGTGACTCTTAGACAAAGACTCACCCATGACTAGGGGTGGAAGAAAAATCCGAAACCGGCACACCGATTCAGAAACCGGATAAAAAACCGTAAAAAGGCAACACCGAACTGGCTTAAAATTCCAGTGCACCGCACCGGAAAAACTGGATGCTAAATGGGGTGGTTCCTGTTTGGGATATTCAAACCGACGGGGAACCGGCACCGAACCGTTAATATATAAATAAATATATATATATAATTTTTTTTTGATTGAATAGAGAGTTTTTGATGTTGACAAAAATTAATGCCGGTTCTGGTTCACCGGTGAAACCGCACTGTTAAATCCGGTGCACCGATTTTTCAAAATCGGGTGATTCTGTTCCGGTTGAAGGTTTTGGCACACTGTTTCATCCGGTGCACCGTTTCGAGACACCGAAACCGCACCGCACCGCACCGTTTCCACCCCTACCCATGACATGGGTTTGCAATTAACTACCTGAAAATGAGAGACACGTTTTAACTCAGAAAACCACTCACCCGTGACACATGTTTGCATGTCCTAACCTCTATATGATCCTAAAACAAACAACAACACTTTTTACAACAAGAGCATTATAAAGGGCTGGATAAAGTCAAACATAGCAAGTCGACATAAGTTGGAAAGCGCAAGTGAGTGTTTCTCAATTCAGATGAGCTTAAACCACGGGCCGACCGTTTTAAGAATAATCCATCACTTGAACTAACAAACTTGTGTTAACCCAAGCTAAATTGGTTATTATGCAGGCTAGAATAATGCTTAACACACTGACAATCTGACTTCTATTTAGACACATTTTTTTTTACTACCCAACGTATCTATTTTATATAAACTCATGGAAAGTGGATAATGTAAATGATCGAATAAAGCCATCAAAAGGCGAGTTAAAATACATTTATAAACTCAACTATTAATTCCACCAAGGATGGGCCTACCAATGGGCCGACCATGGATTTTTAAGACTTAATAATCGAGTTTACGAATTTATTTTCTCTAACCTTGTGGCTATTACGCGGGCTAGAACAACACACACTAACTTTGTTTAATTATTAATCATGTTTCTTTGGATCTCAAGTAAGATAATACTGAAAAGGGCGGAATAAGATTATCGAAGGTGAGTTAAATGAATTGATAAACAAGGGTAATTAACCTTTAAAATGGATGGGCCTCACAACCGGGTTGACCATAAAATTTAAGGTTAATGAATCGAGCTTATAAACTCCTTTCTTCTCAAACCCAACGATTATTACGCGGACTAAAACAATACCTCGAAATTAGGTCCAACTCTAATGGAAACTCAACACAAACACATATTTACACATAGTAACAAGCTTTATTTATTTACTCATGGAAAGCAAATATTGTAAAAGACCGAATAAAGCCATCAATAGACGAGCTAAAATTGATTTATAAACTTAATTATTAAATCCATTATAAATGGGCTCTAAATAATGGGACGACCATGATTTTGTGGATTCAACAATTAATTCCATAAATTAATTTACTCTAGCCTAGTGACTATTACACATGCTAAGACAATACCTACTAACTTGGTTTGATTATTAGTAAGATTTTTGGACCTTAATTAGGAGAAGATTGTAAAGGGCCATTTAGAATCATCAAAGGCGAGTCGAGTTTACTTTATGGACTAGGATAATTAACCTTAATACGTATATGAGTCCAACCACTGGGTTGACCATAATATTTGAGGTTAATTAGCATAGTTTGTAAACATATCTCTTCTCAGCCTAATTGTTCTTATATGAACTAAAACAATACCTCTAAACTAGGGTCGACTCTATACAACAAAGGAAAAACATATTCACATAGCATACATCATGAAAGGGTACCTTAAAAGTACCAAGGCTCTATGTACAAAGGGCTGGATTAAGGCTTATCGGCTCATGTCTCGCCATGGTGCATTCTTGTTGTATAATTTCAACTTGAATGTGTGGGGTGTTGCTCTTGGAGGCTCGAGTGGAGACCTCGAAGAGTAATGCATGAGTTGATGTGGTGACTAAGGCTCAAATTGGTGTAAATGCACCATTCTGATTAAAGCCGATCTGGCATCCCATGGGTTATTTTTTGTGGGTTAAAAAAGAAAACCTAAACCGCTACTTTTAGTGCACCCAAGCCAAAATACATGGCGAAGAAGTAGCCCGGTATAGGCAATGCAATTATGCCTAAAAAGAATGATTTAATAATGTAAAGTTAAAATTTATTTTCCTTCCAAAAGTTTTAAAACACACCAAACTTTTTTCAAGTTTTACCCACTTTAAGAACCCCAAAGGAGTCGCCAAAAATCCTGTGAATATTTTTTCTCGTCGTTCAGACTTCTAAACCTCCGTGGGATGAGGGATTTGTGCTGGGGTTTACTTTTCAAAACTCTTTAAGGATTATTCATTCATTTCATGAATAATAGTTGTAAAATTACTTTCCCTTTACTTGATGCATCCCGTGAATCATTGAAGCAAACTTTTTGGAGTGAACATCCACTTGTTCCAACTCTTTTAAATTGATTCAATTTGTTCGCAAGAGTTAGGTTCGGAAGAAAGCAATTTATGCAACCATTATTTAGAAACACATAAATTCACCCTAAAGTTGCATCAGTACATTGTAAAGCCATGTTAAACAAAGTTTATGCAATCCGATGTGTTTTAGTTCGAAAAGGAGTCGCTACCCCACTTTTTAAGAGAAAAGCCAAGAAAAACTAGAAAAGAAAACAAGAAATACTTTGCCGACGAAACCAAGAAGTGGATTCGGGGGTAAGGTTATGAACTCGAAAGGTAGGAACCTTTTGAGTCCGTCTCTCACAAAATGAAAGACTCTACTATAAGTTATAAAGTGTGCTTTTAATAAAGTTTGGAAGTAGAATAAATAAGAGCTTTACATTACTATTTCGTTTAACATGCAAAAAAGAGATGAAGAAGGTACAACATATACACTTTATTTACATGAAAAAAAACATATAAAAGCTTACATTGTGCCTTTCTTTGAAGCATTGCCTAGCATTTATAATAGCTTCTTTGAATGCCTTGAAAACTCATCTTGAAGATGCCAAAGTAGTGCCAAAATATGGATGAAAAAGGTATGGAAAAAGGGGTGAAAAGGTGGACAAAAAGGGTTATTTTTTGTGGTTGTGGGTAGTATAAAGGTAGGCTTTTTTTGTGGAGCTTTTACGGATTTATGGAGGGATAATGGAGGGTAGAGTAAGACTGGAGACAAGAGGTTTAATAGAGTAGAAAGATGAAAATTATGATGGTAAGAATATGGTAGAGATTATAGATGGAGATGATAGAAAAGGGGTAGGAAATAAGGATAGGGAAAAAGGCTCTTTTTGTGAGGTTTAGGGTAATATGAGGTTAGGCTTTTTGTGGGGTTTTGTAGTGTTTATGTAGGGATAAGAGAGTGGAGAAATGGAGATGGTGATGATAAGAATATGATAGATTTGAGGGCAGAAAGATGATAGAATGGGGATTAGAGATGATGAGAGAATGAGAGAATGAGTTGGTGAGGTAATGAGTGAAGGAGTAAGTGAGTGAGTAAGTTTGGCTTCAAGAGAGGTACTATTTATAGGTGAAGAGGAGTCTTTAAGATACATGAACATACATGCATCCATCACATTCATAGTCAAGGGCTTCAATTCTGATCAACACTCTGAGGTGGAGAAGTTCCATGTACTTAGTGGCCGGTAGTGTGAATGATGGACTTTGGGTGAGAATGACTTAAAGGCCGATCGACCTTAAGGCAGGGGGGAGGTGTATCTTGACTTCTTCATGTATCTATGGAGGGTAGAGGTGTGAACAATTCATATGCTAAAAGCTCAGTTCACACTTGGACGGTGCAATGTGAATGGATTGAAGTTTGATGCACTTTTTGGCTTGGAAATCCATGGATAATAAGCCTTGGGACCTCTTGTAGCTCCTTGCAAGTGACTTTTATGTAGTTCATGCATGGCATGCATGGCTAGGGTTTAATCATCAGTTTTTACGTAAAAGTTGTGCATGCAATTTCCATGTAAACTTGCGCATGTAGAGTGCATACATGCAAGTTCTTCGACTTTGGCTCCTCTTTATTTCCTTATTTTGTAACTAAAATACATAAAAAGAATAATAAAAAGTTACATTAAAAGTATATAAAAACTATGCTAAAATCCGTTGTCTACACCAAGATTAAAGATTGAGGAAGAATTCAAGTATAAAAGAGAAGGAAGAGCCGAATTTGGGGGGGGGGGATGGTAGGTTTCGGAGCAAGCGACAACCCCAAAGCCTCTACCTTTAGGGTTAGTTCTTAAGTAAGATTTAGATTTAATTTCTGCTTTAATTCATGCTTTTGAGACGATTCTTAAGTTAGATTTAGGTTTAGTTTTGTATTTGATTCATGTTAGGAGACTTGATATAATAGTTGCTGAATGTTAAGTTTGATATTTGGGAATGAATTTTGTGGATTGTTCTTCGATTCTCTCTTTGTTCTGGGTTTGATTACTGTGGAATGAAATTCTATAGATGTTGGGTTTGTGTTGCTGATCCTTATTCCAATCTGGATTCTTCTTTGTTTCTTGCATCTATTTTCCCCTGTTTTTCATCCCTTGTTTCGTTATTGTGTCGGTCCTTTCCCCTTTTTCTTTCTTTCTTCTCTTTTTTTCTCTTTGTTTTCAGTTAGTAGGCAGTAGGTATTGCGTTCCTTATTGGAATGTTTTAGTCGAAGTCCCAGATTTTCTTAGTTGGGTCAATTGTATGACTAAGTTAGATTATTTGTGCAGGGTCAGTTTTATTAAGGTCTTATTTGGGTCAGTCTTTAAGGTCAGATCTTATTAGGGCAGTCAGTTTGTTAGGTCTGTTATTAGGATTATTAGGGTTATTAGTCTTGTTGGGATTTTAGGTCTTTTGATTTTAAAATTGGTCAGCCTAGTTGTTAGGTTTTCTTAAGGTCAGTAGGGTTAGTAGTTGAGTCTAGGGGTTTGTCCTTAGGGTTTAGAGTCTTTTTAGGTTAAGTTGCTTAATATGATTAGTGGCTAGGTTCTTTAGAGTTAGGGAGTAATTAAGGCTCTAATGGATGATTAGTTATAGGGTTTAATGAATTAGGGGATAATTAGTTGGAAAAATCTAATTTCCACCTTATTCTTTCTTTCAAGTGGGGTGAATTAAGGTCCGAAAGTTCCTCAATTCACTAATCACTTGTTAGGAATGATAATGATAGGATAGTTAGTCCTATTCTCAAGAAAGTGAGAACACGCCTAACTAGGGAATTTTTGCAAACTTAACCCCTTGGGTCTATGGTGGATGTTGGGGTAGATAAACCAAGCTTCCCTTGAAAAAGGGAGCTTGGTGGGTTTATCGTAGAAAAAGTCTCATATGATTTATCCTTCATTTTTGCCTCTTAATCATGGAACCCAAATAACTATGAATTTGTTGGTTGCCTAAAATCCCCGAAACCCTTTTTCTTTTTTATTTATTGTTTTAATTGTGTCTTCCTTTTTAGTTTTCAAAACTCTCAAAAGAACATGAGATTAGACCTAGTAGGTGAGATCTTGATAGGACTTTTAGGTTTGGAAGCCCCAACTCCCTGTGAGAGAGAACAACAAAAATCAGGTGTACAATCCACTAAACAGGCGTTGAGAAAGGAAAAATATGTTCAACAAACCTCACATCCCTACTTTCAAAAAAATCTTGAGTTTCTAAATCATACAATCTCCACCCTTTTTTTCCAAAGAGATATCCAACAAACACAGACTTACAGCTACGTGGGGTGAATTTATCACTCATCCTACTTTTAGCAAAACATAAGCATTCAAAGACCTTAATATGATCATAATTGGGTTTTTCACTAAAACCTAGCTCATAAGGAGTTTTTCCTTTCAACAACTTGCTTGGAGTTCGATTAATCAAATAAGCAGCAGTTCTAATGCATTCACCCCAAAATTCTATCGGCAAGTTTGCTTGAAATCTCAAAGCTCTAGTGACATTTAAGATATGTTTGTGCTTTCTTTCAACTATACCATTTTCTTGAGGCGTCTCAACACAACAAGTTTAGTGTAATATTCTCCTTTTAGCATAAAAATTCTCTATGACCCTTGATTTGAATTCAGATCTGTTGTTACTTCTAACCAACTTAACATTTCTTCTAAATTTATTTTGCACCAAAATAATGAAATTTCTCAATTGTTTTTCAATTTTGCTTTTTTCGGTCATCAGATAAATCCAAATACTCCTATTGTAATAATCTACATTAGTGAGAAAATATTGGCCATCACACGAGGTAGATGCTTTATAAGGACCCCATATGTCGACATGAATTATGTCAGACAAACCCTTATCCTTATTCTCATCAGTACCAAAATAATTCCTTGTTTGTTTTCTCTAAAACATACTTCACAAATTTCATCAATTCCATCAAGTGAGTTAGTACCTCGTAAGGATTTATCTTTGGTTCCAAAGTCTCCCGTTCTGCACAACATTAACTCTAGATTTTCCTTGATGCTCCTTGTTGAAATAGACCCCATCATGCTTTTCTTGTACCAATCAAAGTCCCTGTTTAGACCCAATTTTGTGTCTAAATACCGCCTAAATCCTTAGGCTTTTGACTTGTTTCGTAGCTTAATTCAATAACTTTTAATGCGTTTTTGGTAATTTTGTAGATTTCGGAGTTTTTACTCAAAACATGGTAAAACGGGCCATTTTGCAACTATTTTGGGAATCCCGAGATTTCCCGAGATTTCCCAAGTCTTGGTCGAGTCAAAGGCGAAGGAATGCAGAAAGGCCGGACATGTCAAGTGGCTCAAAAGGAGGTGGATTCGCTGAAGTTCACCGAAGCGTAGCCCCCGCCATGCCCATGGTAGCGGGCGCTACCCTCCCGTCATTCCTTGGCTATTGAACGCTCCAAGGCGTAGCCCCCGCCACCACTTTTGTAGCGGGCATTACGCCCAGAAGACATTTGGAACCGAGCTGGACCGTGGCCACGGTCATGATGACCGCAACCACGGTTGGATCAAGACATGAGGAGAAGAAGTTGAAACCGAGCTAGACCGTGGCCATGGTCATGATGACCCCAGCCACGGTGGGTTCAAGACTTGTCCAAGGGGTGAAGAAGCCGAGCAAGACCGTGGCCACGGTCTTGGGAGACCGTAGCCATGACGGTGTGAAGGAGCGAAATCTCACCCAACCTAAATCGCCAGACCGTACCCACGGTTCAGAGGCACCGTGCCCACGGTGTTGCGAAGAGAAGAGAGAACCTGCACTTCACTACGCAGGACCGTGGCCACGGTCTCATAGTCCGTGGCCACGATCCCCTGTAGATGCGATTTTCCTGCTGAGTGAAGTGACGAGTTTTGGGTAACTAACTTTGCTTTTATATATTGCTTTTAGGTCTTTTAGCATAATATCATATCTTAGCACATACTTTATCATACTTTATCACATTTAAGCTTTCAATTAGAGTGATTCCTTAGTGATTAGTGAGAGTTTTACTTGGATTATTGTTCTTGCACTGGATTTTATTGGATTTTTATTGAAGTTTTGAAGACTTTTCTTATTATTGGAGCATTGGAGTCTTATTATTCTGGAGCATCTTCCTTTGGCTTCAAATTAATGAGCATTTCTTAACTCTTACTCTCTTTCGTTTATTATTTACTTTTTAATCTCTGTTTTTGTTATTAGAATTACTTGGTGTTTGTTGATTGTTGATTATTGTTGATTTGAGTATCCTTTTAAGTATGAATGAAGTTGTTATTGTTGTTAGCATGTTAGATAAGATGATTAGAGGCTAGAACCCTAATGGGTTAGGGAGAAACTAAGGATGTGAATGGTGTATTTGGATTAGGTTAGCAATTTTAGGGGTAATTTGTAGTGGAATCAACTTCCCACTCCTATTCTTCCCTCAGGTAGGATGTATTTGGGGTACGAAAGACCCCGAATACATCCAACACTTGAGTTGGAAGGTTGGAATTGGGATAGTTAGTATTCTATTCACAAAAGCGAATAGAAGCTCACTAGAGAATCCTGTTTCTTTAACCCTCCGGGTCTGTCGATGGACTTTGGAGAAGTTAATCCAGATTATCCCTGAAAAGGGAAATCCGGTGGGTTTATCTTAACGGGATTGTCATTTGATTCTACTATCTTGTTGCCTCCTAGTGGCGAAACCTTCGTCCTAATTGCCGTTTGCATCCCGAAATCTCCCGACACCCATTGTTTCCCTTTTTGACTGAGCCGTAGTTGAGTTTGTTCTGTTTTCACCTTAAACCTCTCATTATCTCATGATCGTAAACCTTACCTAGAGTCAAGTAGTCATAGCTAAGGCCCCTAGCTCCCTGAGAAAGAACGATAAAAACCGAGGTCTACAAACCACGTTACAGTCCCCGAGGTGCAGTCCTCCAAAATACAAGAATTTTCATCAAATGTGACTATGCAGTTTAAATTCTTGCACTAATGGAAAACTGAAACAAGATTGCAATTCAAAGATGGGACGAGGAGTGTCCCGTTTACCTGCAATTTGTCTGTCAAAGAAATTTTTCCTTGCTTTCCAGCAATGGTTTTTGCTCCGTTAGGCAGGTCAACTACCACAGGCTGTATATCTTGAATATCTCTCAAAAGCGTTCATCTCCGGTCATATGAGCGAAAGCGTCACTATCGATCAACCACGAAGGGTTCGAATCACATGCCACAATTGGCCTCATGATAATTTAAGTTTATGAACCTTGCTCTTATACAAATAAAGACTAAAAGGGCCTCCTATTTTGGTGTAATTATTTTAAGGGCCTCTTGTTTTCACAAAATTCTTCAAAGTGCCTTCTATTTTACAGTAATACTTATTAGGACCTTCTTTTTTAGCAGAAACTTACTACAAGGTGCAAAAAACTTTTATATTTATAGAGAAGGGCCTCAAACAGGGACCTTTTTGCAATTATATGATATTTTGAGGTTTTTATGCAAACAAGTTCAAATAAACACTCTTAACTCTTTATAATGACTTTAATGGTACTAATTATCACAATCCACTACTTATACCGTAGATATTATATTTTCTGTGGTTATAGGCCCACCATACTTAGCAAAATTAATTGAACTTAATTAGAGAGTTTTGACTGTTACCTCAACTTAGTTGTGTTAGATCTCTGGTGTTCTTCAGCTTCCAGTTTACAGAGATGGCTAATCTCAACCCCGCCAACCTTAGATCAAGCACAACACAGATCTGTTTCGTTTCCTACCTCAGACCGTAGTCACTAATTCAGTTTATTTAGTTTTTAAAGGATAGTTGAACTTTAATCAAGAAATTATAATATTTAAAGCATAAGTTTCGATCGGATAACGTTCCCTACTGGGAAACTCTTTTTTTATTGAAAGCTTGAAAATGGAAATATTACAATGGAAATACTTAATGAGAACTAAACTTCTAAGATCATTAGAGAAGCTTGCTGATGGAGAAATAGTGACTCCCAATTTCTCTCTTTGCTCAAGACTTGCTCAAAATGACTGTGCCTTCAACACACACATACTTCCCTTTTTATAGAGGAGCTTCACACACCTTGGATGCCCTAGTGGCTTCAGTACCATTATTACAGATACAGATGTCTACAGTACAAACGCGTGACTCTTACAAACTCAATAGTACAAACTTTAAATAACAACCACTCATTTTTATTAGTGGTACCACAGTAGCTTGCAGGTCATAATGCTTATGGGGCTGCCAATGCTTTATGCTCTCAAGTTATACAGATTGAAATCTTCTCCCTTATCTTTCTCCAATGGATTGTATTTATCAAAGAGCTCTTGAAGATAAGATTTTCATTATGCAGATAAGAATTCTCCAGCTCCGATTTTTAACAGATATTCATATACATCTTCAGATTTAGCTCCGTTAAGATCAACAAGTTGGTCAAACTTCTTTGGATAAGTGAAGATAGTCTTACCACAATGGATAACCCTATACCCTCTATCAATATCCAACCATAGGTGGTGCATTAGCTTGTAAAATCCAGCTGCTCTTGCCTTTGAAGGATGAATTATTTTTTCTCTTCTTTTGTAAGATATCCTCCAGATGTGTCTTCGACTCTAATAGAATAATGGGCATGACTGATCTTATCTCTATTGTATTCAATATTAACACATTCCTAGAAAGTAATCGACCATCATGCAACTTTTCTTACTTCTAATGAATGAATTTTGTGCACCCTTCTAAATACAAATTTATAAAATTTTGTAATCTTGGAAATAATGTTCCTTCTGGATTAGGGACAATGTGGCTTTCATTAATCCAGAATTCTTTTACCATACCATATTCCCAAGCCTTCATGATTGGATCATTTGGAGAGGTAGTATTATGGCAGAAGTGTACTTTTCCTACTCCAAAAAAATCTAAGAAACTAACATCTTTTCCCCAAGCTTTCCAGACTTCACGGTTATAATATTTCAAGGGATCCATGACCGATGCATACCACTCATGAAATCAGTTTTTCTGAGCTTTTCTTGTAATAACACTTTGAATATCATAACAACTTTCGAGATAATTAATCCGAAGTTCATCGAGACTAAATTTCTCGGCTATCAGATATTCAACATAACTAAAAATAAACCTGCATCTTTTCTTTTTATTTTTTCTAAGATTACTTATAACGAATCTACCAGGAGGTGACACCCTTCCTAGTAATTCGGCTGACCGGCGTTCTGCTTCATCCGCTTGTCGGTGCGAGACATTCACTATGTTGAATTCCAATGGCTAATTCTCGCGTTAGGTTGTCTGCTAATGAATTCTTCAAACCCTGAATGTGTTCAATAGAGAAAGAGAACTGGTTAGGCCATAATTTCCAACGTAATAGTCTCCCTTGCACTTGCATATTTGATAAATTCTTGACAAAGCCAAGAATGCCTTTGCAATCAGTTCGGATTAGAAATTCTTTTGGGGCTAAAAAGATTAAAAACTTTTCAATTCCTCTTATGATAGCAAGAATTTATTTATCCATGGTAGTGTAATTGCATTCAGCCTTATTAAAACTTCCACTGCAATATTTGCAGAGACGTTCTCCCTATTTGATTTTGAGTACTGCAATCCATTGCTCATTGCTAGCATCTGTCTCAAGAATCAAATCATATTCTTCGTTAGGCAAATTAAGGACATGAAGATTTTGACATAAATTTATAAGATTCATTACAAGCAAAGAATCATCCAAAGTCCAATTCCACTCAACATCTTTTTTAAGTTTTCTTTGCAAAGCCTTTCTCAACTTTGCTAGATACTTGATAAAATCTGATACATAGGTGAGACACCCTAATCTTTCTAGCTGTTTTCTATTCTCAATTTTTTTCAGGAAACTTTTCTATTTTTTCTAGGATGTGTTTTTTAAGTTTTCTTTTCTCTTCAGCATGATTTCTAACCATGAACGCAGGACTTGTATGTCTACTCTTGCTATCCCTAATAAGCTTTTTATCTAAAAGCTCTTTTATCTGTTCCTTCAATTCTTGGATATCTTGGTGTGTATACACCATCTGTTTAACCTTGATAATGGTATTGGGATATGTTAAACTGATAGTAGCGTAGGTTTTATCTTTATCCCAAAATTTTAAAGGGTTGTCAAAATAGAGTTCTTTGCATAACTCTTCTTGTTGTTTTTCAATTTGCTCTTTAACAGATAACTCTAGAAGTGAAATAGTTAATGCTACTTCTTTTTGAGTTGGCAGTACTTTCTCACCACACTGGTTGCGTGAAAAATCTATGCCTGTTGTAATTTTTTAATAGGTATTAAGTGAACATCTATTGTGAAGATAATTTGTTGAATGGTTTGGGTACAAGGAGAATATAATGTTTGGAAGTTATTTCCAATGATCATATCATGTGATGGTTGGTTTGTTGCCCAAATTATTGGAATTACACATTTGACTCCTCCCATTTCTATAGTCAAACCTTCAATAGCTTCATTATGGGTTATAACTCATAACACTATTATCAACAATTCTCACTTGCAAAGGATTTTTTGCTGTTTTCCATAAATATTCAGGAAATAGTCTCTTCTTGCCAAAGCATACTAGTTTATCTCTAGAACTCATATTATCAACTCATCATCTTTTGATACTAGTTTATCTCTAACCGATGAGCTTTCTCCCCAATCAGATCTAGAACTCATATTCCATAGCAATTGAGGTTTTATGGTGATTTTACCATCTTCATTAATTTTAATAACATTTTTCTTGTCAATTTTGGTTGGATTAGAGAAACAATCAATCCAAGAACGTTCTATCTCCATATCTTGAAGATTTGATTTTATCCTCTGAATTTTCTGTTTAGGCTCAAGACTCTCAAACTTTTCAGCTTCTATCATAGTAACTTTTGTCTTTGGATCTATGGTATTATCTAACTTGTAGATAATTTTCCAGAATATTTTAAGTGGATAATCACCTTGTCTCATATCCATACCAACGGTTTTTATCTTTAGAGATAAAAAGTTTTTGGCAAAGTCATCTTTAAGACTGACATAATATCCCGGTCTACAGTTGAATCCAACTGATCCATTACGTAAATTAGTCTTTACGCCAGTGATAATCAGATTGTGAAATTTATTGTGTCTAATATCACAAAGTGTAACAGTGGTTTGTAGGACCTCGGTATTGTCGTTCTCTCTCAGGGAGCTGGTGGCCTTGGTCATAGGAACTAGGACAATGGTCGGGTCGAGATTGCTAAGGTAAGGATATCGGTTTGAAAAGGTCACAATGCAACAAAGAAATCTAAGGTCGGTCAAGGAATGGAAAATGGGCTTCGGAGGCTTTTCGGTATGCAAACGGGGATAAGAAAATGGGTTTTACAACAAGGGAGTAAAATGAAGGGGAAATCAAATGGTAACTCCGTTAGAAAATACCCACCGGGCTTCCTCTTTAAAGGATAGTCCGGATTAACTTCCCCAAAGTCCATAGACAGACCCAGGGAAGTTGACGGAACGAAATTTCCTAGTTAGTTTCTATTCGCGTTCACGAACTAGAATACTAACTATCCCAATTCCTACCTTCCAACAAGCATTGGATGTATTCGGGATGTTTTCGCACCCAAATACATCCCACTTGAGGGAAGGATAGGGTTGGGAAATTGATTTCCTAACTAGTTACTCACTAATATTACTAACCCAACCTAATCACCCATTCACACCCTTAATTACCCTCTAACCCATAGGGTTTCTAGCCACTAATCATGATAAAAACTAAGCCAACAACATCCAAACCAAACCTAAACATGATTTCTAACATCAAACAACCATAAACAAGCAAGAACAATGAAATAACAAGCAAAGCAATTAAGAAGAAGCAAAGTAATTAGCAAAGTAATTAATAAAAGAGTTAAGGGAAGAGAATACTTATCAAAATGCTGTAGATGAACAATAGAAATCAATAAAAGGATGATCCAACAATCTTTCAATTGATTGAATCCCCAAATCTTCAATAAACACAAACCCTAGAATAAATCTCTCTCTAATCTCCCTTTAATCTCTCTCTTAAATCCCTAATTACAAGTTGGAAAAATTGTCTAAGTCTCTCTCTAGATGCCCCTTAAGAAATCGTCAACAAGGATTATAAATACAAGGCAAAACTATTGGCCAAAACGCAGCACTTCAAGCCGAAAACACGCGCAGGACATAGGGAGACCGTGGTCACGGTCTCGTTCTGTCCAGCAAAACTGTATGGCGATTTAGGACAGACAAGTTTTCGCTCCTTCGCAGCGTCGTTGCTACGGTCTCCCAAGACCGTGGCCACGGTATTGCTCGGCCACTTCTTCCCTTAGACCGTGGCCACGGTATTGCTCGGCCACTTCTTCCCTTAGACAAGTCATGAACCCACCGTGGCTACGGTCAACTTGACCGTGGCCATGGTCTATCTTGGCTTCCACTCCCTCCTTCCTTAGGCTTGGCTTCAATCTCACCGTGGCTACGGTCAACATGACCATGTCCACGGTCTATCTCGGCACATGGTTCCTTCTTTTCGAAGCATGTAACGCTCGATCCGAAGGTCGTAGGATGCATTACTTCACTAATTGGCACCAAAGGTTGGGAGTGTGGCCCTGGGTAGACTCCGCCTCGGTTTCCAGTCCGGCTCGGCTCGGGAAATCACTAAGAAAGCTATAAAAAGGCCCGTTTTGCAACGTTTTCGAGTGAAAACTCCAAAATCTACAAAAATACCAAAAACACATTAAAAGCTATGAAATTAAACCACGAAACGAGTTAAAAGCCCAAGGATTTAGGCGGTATTTAGACATAAAATTGGGTCTAAACACCCCCCACACTTAAACTTTTGCTCGTCCCGAGCAAAACAAAACAAAACAAATAAGAAAACTAAACACCAACTCCTCTGTCGTGGGAGGAAACGAGTGCATTTAGTGTATGCACCAAGCCCTATGAACCCCACGGCAGCCCACGTGGACGAGATGGACTCGTGAGGGTTTGTAGCGGCTGTACCCACAAAAGCCAAAGAAAAAGGAGAGAGGGAAAGTGAAAACAAAACCGAAGAAAACAAAAGAAAAACAAAGGCTTTGATTCACAAGATCTCGCAATCCAAACTAAGAAAACACGATTAAACCTCCCAAAGTAACCGTTAGGAGCACCTCACAACACCTAAAAACTCGCGTCCGAATTTGAAAACAACGAAACAACCAAGAGAAGCGTTTCCCTCCCTCGCATTTGGTCGCTCTTGGCTTGGTGAGGGCCGTAGGTGATGCAAGGGGAGGCCCCACTCTTTTAGAAGCAAAAACTTTTTCTTTTCTTTCTTTTTGAGTTGGAATTACCAACGAAAATTGCTTTTCTTTTACTTTTTTTTTTCTCTTTGTTTTTAAGAGTCGGTATTAGCCTTACTTTCGGGAATTGGACGACCCATATAAGGGGTATACCCTCCCAACACGGTCTTTTCCATTCGCCTCTCCGTGGCAAAGTGATATGGGAGGAGGGTTAAGGGGTATTCATGCCGTACCTCGAATACCGGGCCCTTGTAGGTTGGCTAAGTGTGGGTGGTTAATGTCTTCAGCGACACGCTCCACTTATTCAGGTTATTGTATCTTATGAAAGCTTATTCTTTCTTTTCTTTTCTTTTTGCACTTTTTGCTTTTGCTGAACGAGAAACAAAACAAACCCGGACACAAGCTCCTAAAACCTCCCGATTCCAGCAAAAACAGAAAGGAACGGGGGTCTCGCTAGACACTTAATGAAAGGAGTTTATTAAGGGTAAGTCTCGACTAAAACCCGAATTAGGGTCGAAAAATGCTCCAATCGGTTACTTTTAAAGAAGTTTAAGAACGACTTTTAAAATTCGATAACGAGATCCAGGAAACAAAACCAAAAAAAGACAAAACGAAAAGAAAAACTGAAAAGGTTTTTACTCCCTTTTTTCTCCTTTTTCAAACAATTTTTTTTTGAAATTTTAGCAAAAACTAGGAAAACAAAGAACAAAACGACTAGGCGATCTATCGTTGAAGCAGAATATCTCCCCCCCACACTTAAAACTCATCAATGTCCTCATTGTGGGAAGGTGTCAGAAGAAAAAGGGTAGAGAACCTACAAAAACAACTAGCAAGTAGAAATGGTGGCGACCCGAGCCCACACGGCTCCAACAACAATATAAATCCCAACATAGACATTCAAAGGGGTTCGCCACCCAAAACAAAAATCAAGCATGCAGCATGGATCATAGGATATTCAACTCAAAAAGAGAAAAGCGGAGAGATATTACCTCGAGTTCTTCAAAACAAATGATTACTCAATCCGCGATCCGTGATAATTGAGCAAAGGGTTAGGATTTTCAAGTAAAAACAAGCACGGTTCGTAAGATTAACATGCAAGATTAGAAACAAGAAAAAGAAACTGATAAAGAAAAGAAAAGAAATTAATCAAAAACAAAGTATGGGTTACCTCCCATGTAGTGCCTGTTTTAGGTCCCTAGCTTGACCTAAATACTTACTTGATTCTTGGAATCCTCCGGACACAAACCAAAAACATCATCAATCTTTTCCACCAGTTTCTCTTCTTCTTTTTCCCATGATTCTCAAGGAGGTTCATGAATGGCATGGGACACTCTTGCGGTAGCCTAATCATCCGCCTAGGATATCCGGGTAGCATTTCCTTCGGCTTTCTCCACCAATGTCTCCTTCTTATCTTCCAACACCTCCTACCATTTTTGGACAACCTCAAGTTGAGTCGTCCCTCTGGTCGTTTGGTTGACCATGAGCGGCGAAGAGGTGATGATGTCTTCGATTTCTTCCAATGTCGCTTCCTCCTCCTTTTCCAACACCTCCTCATCACCTCCGCAAATAGAACAAGGGTCTCCTCTGGTGGTTTGATTTGGTGATGGGGATGAAGAAGTAATTTAGGCCTTTCCTCAAGTGGTTCTCCAAGATTCAGACACTTGGGAACAATCTTCTCGATCTCTATGTCCTCAATATAAACTTCATCCAATGAGATCTCCCTTCTTAATAGAACAATCTTGAGAGAATCATCACGAGATGTATCTTCAATAGCCTCGGGTTCGGAACATAAGGTCCTTGGATGATTGTTGTCTTTCTTATTATCGGGCTCCACTTCAAGAATATAAACTTCCTCTTGATGCTCATGAACAATTGTGGTCACTGAATTGACTTCAACACAAGGTGGCATGAAAAAAGGTGTCTCAGTAGGGACATTAAACTTTGATTCAATATGTCCTTCATCAATCAAGTGTTGAATCAACCAATCTGGAAGAGGAATTTGCATTTAGCGGGAATCAAATCGCTCTTCGGCGCATGCATGGATATTTCCTCCCAAAATCTCTTCTCTTTGTTGTTCTTCCTCCTTTTCCTCATCCAACACCCTCTCTTCTTTAACCTTAGCTTCCTCAACCACAACTCTCTCCTCAACGTTCATCTCCATCTCATTCTCTACATTTTCCTCCAAAATACTATCCTCTACCCAAGAAAACTCATCAACCTCTTCTCCACTCCCTAGATTGACAGAATTTACTTGTACCATTGGAGTCGGTGAAGAGTGGGTGGCTTGAGAAATTTGGGGTGATACAATGTCCTGTTGAGTTGAATGGGAGGATTCTTCTTGGACAAATGAGTGGTGGTCATAAGGTTGAGAAATGGGGTTGAATGTAGGATTGATAAACGTGGTATAGTCATAAGCATGCTCTCCTAAAGAATGGGAGAAAAGTGGGTTGAAATATGATGGATAGTTAGCGTTCACATGCTCTACTTGATTAAACTCCCCACATCGATGCTCGAGATGTGGGGCGGAAATGGATGCAATGGCTTGCATACCTCGGGCTAAGTTCAACTGGTTAGAAACTCCATCGTTCACCATCTTCTTTTGTAAATCAAGGACTGTAGCCATTAGAAGCTTTATAGTGGGGTTGTGTTCCAAAGAATCATCCCTATTTCCTGAATTTTGGCCACCTCCCCAACTAGGCATACTCTGAGACAGCTCATGAAGAAAAATATTGGCTTCCTCCGCAGTCTTCTTTAGGAACATCCCTCGGACGAAATATTGATATTTTCTCTAAGAGGACCACGGAGCCCATGATAGAAATGTTGAAGCAACATCCAATCCGGTAAATTATGATGAGGGCATGGTCGTTGAAAACTCTTAAACCTCCCCCAAGCGTTGAAAAGACTTTCTCCTACCCTTGCTTGAAACTTAACATTTACGCTTGAAGTCGGTGTGTCTCCTTCGCCGGAAAGAAACGGTGAAGAAAATCTCCTTTGAGTGCCTCCCATGAAGAATATAAACCAGGTGGACATGTTTGTAGCCACATCTTTGCTTTCCCCCCAAGAGTGAGAGGAAAGAATTTCAACTTCAAATATTCGATGATATCTTTGGAATGTGAATAAAGCTAGTTCGGTCTTGAATTTATCAATATGAGCAAGTGGACTTTCAAAGATCGCCCCCATGAAACGAAGTTTCTTTCAAGACTTCAAGGAAGTGCACTTTAAACTAGAACACATCATCGTGGTAATGGTTGTAAGATGATCGGGTTGCCTCCCGCATCGAAGATGGAACGCATATGAGAGAAGAGCACGGGTGAATCACCTGGACTTCACCCATTGGGCTCGAGGCCTCCTACGATGCTAGGTAGAACATTAGGGTGTACCATGCACCAACAACAAGAACCAATAGAAGCATCAAATTCATCGGGATTAGCACAAACTAATTTGTAGCGTGAAAGCAAACTCAATTAACCAAAGACCAAGCAACTAAAACTAGGGGCGCTGGCTCCCCGGCAACGGCGCCATTTTGTGTAACAGTGGTTTGTAGGACCTCGGTATTGTCGTTCTCTCTCAGGGAGCTGGTGGCCTTGGTCATAGGAACTAGGTCAATGGTCGGGTCGAGATTGCTAAGGTAAGGATATCGGTTTGAAAATGTCACAATGCAACAAAGAAATCTAAGGTCGGTCAAGGAATGGAAAATGGGCTTCGGAGGCTTTTCGGGATGCAAACGGGGATAAGAAAATGAGTTTTACAACAAGGAAGTAACAAGAAGGGGAAATCAAATGGTACCTCCGTTAGAAAATACCCACCGGGCTTCCTCTTTCAAGGATAGTCCGGATTAACTTCCCCAAAGTCAATAGACAGACTCAGGAAGTTGATTTAACGAAATTTCCTAGTTAGTTTCTATTCGCTCGGAACTAGAATACTAACTATTCCAATTCCTACCTTCCAACAAGCATTGGATGTATTCGGGATGTTTTGCACCCAAATACATCCCACTGAGGAAGGATAGGGTTGGGAAATTGATTTCCTAACTAGTTACTCAGTAATATTGCTAACCCAAACCTAATCACCCATTCACACCCTTAATTACCCTCTAACCCATAGGGTTTCTAGCCACTAATCATGATAAAAACTAAGCCAACAACATCCAAACCAAACCTAAACATGATTTCTAACATCAAACAACCATAAACAAGCAAGAACAATGAAATAGCAAGCAAAGCAATTAAGAAGAAGCAAAGTAATTAGCAAAGTAATTAATAAAAGAGTTAAGGGAAGAGAATACTTATCAAAATGCTGTAGATGAACAATAGAAAGCAATAAAAAGATGATCCAACAATCTTTCAATTGATTGAATCCCCAAATCTTCAATAACCACAAACCCTAGAATAAATCTCTCTCTAATCTCCCTCTAATCTCTCTCTAAATTGCTTAATTACAAGCAGGAAAAATTGTCTAAGTGTCTCCCTAGATGCCCCCTAAGAAATCGTCAACAAGGAGTATATATACAAGGTAAAACTGTTGGCCAAAACGCAGCATTTCAAGCCGAAAACATGCGCAGGACATAGGAAGACCGTGGCCACGGTCAAAGAGACCGTGGTCACGGTCTCGTTCTGTCCAGCAAAACTGTATGGCGATTTAGGGCAGACAAGTTTTCGCTCCTTCGCACCGTCGTGGCTACGGTCTCCCAAGACCGTGGCCACGGTATTGCTCGGCCACTTCTTCCCTTAGACCGTGGGCACAGTATTGCTCGGCCACTTCTTCCCTTAGACAAGTCATGAACCCAACGTGGCTACAGTCAACTTGACCGTGGCCACGGTCTATCTCGGCTTCCACTCCCTCCTTCCTTAGGCTTGGCTTCAATCTCACCGTGGCTACGGTCAACATGACCGTGGCCACGGTCTATCTCGGCACATGGTTCCTTCTTTCCGAAGCATGTAACGCTCGATCCGAAGGTCGTAGCATGCGTTACTTCACTAATTGGCACCAAAGGTTGGGAGTGTGGCCTCGGGTTGACTCCGCCTTGGTTTCCAGTCCGGCTCGGCTCGAGAAATCACCAAGAAAACTATAAAAAGGCCCGTTTTGCAACGTTTTCGGGTGAAAACTCCAAAATCTACGAAAATACCAAAAACACATTAAAAGCTATGAAATTAAACCACGAAACGAGTTGAAAGCCTAAGGATTTAGGCGGTATTTAGACACAAAATTGGGTCTAAACACCCCCCACACTTAAACTTTTTCTCGTCCCGAGCAAAACAAAACAAAAGAAATAAGAAAACTAAACACCAACTCCTCTGTCGTTGGAGGAAACGAGTGTATTTAGTGTATGCACCAAGCCCTTTGAACCCCCCGGCAGCCCGCGTGGACGAGATGGACTCGTGAGGGTTTGTAGCGGCTGTACCCACAAAAGCCAAAGAAAAAGGAGAGAGGGAAAGTGAAAACAAAACCGAAGAAAACAAAAGAAAAACAAAGGCTTTGATTCACAAGATCTCGCAATCCAAACTAAGAAAACGCGATTAAACCTCCCAAAGTAACCGTTAGGAGCACCTCACAACACTTAGCTCAGATAAAGGTCGATCTTGAAGATTTTTCAACTCCCTACACCTTGTACCAAGCGAAACCCCACATGAAAAGGGTTTAACGGGAGCCAAAAGACTTTAAAAACTCGCGTCCGAATTTGAAAACAACGAAACAACCAAGAGAACCGTTTGCATCCCTCGCATTTGGTCGCTCTTGGCTTGGTGAGGGCCGTTGGTGATGCAAGGGGAGGCCCCACTATTTTAGAAGCAAAAACTTTTTCTTTTCTTTCTTTTTGAGTTGGAATTACCAACGAAAATAGCTTTTCTTTTACTCTTTTTTTTTCTTTTTGTTTTTAAGAGTCGGTATTAGCCTTACTTTCGGGAATTGGACGTCCCATATAAGGGGTATACTCTCCCAACACGGTCTTTTCCATTCGCCTCTCCGTGGCAAAGCGATATGGGAGGAGGGTTAAGGGGTATCCATGCCGTACCTCGAATACCGGGCCCGTGTAGGTTGGCTAAGTGTGGGTGGTTAATGTCTTCAGCGACATGCTCCACTTATTCAGGTTATTGTATCTTATGAAAGCTTGTTCTTTCTTTTCTTTTCTTTTTGCACTTTTTGCTTTTGCTGAACGAGAAACAAAACAAACCCAGACACAAGCTCCTAAAACCTCCCGGTTCCAGCAAAAAGAGAAAGGACAGGGGTCTCGCTAGACACTTAATGAAAGGAGTTTATTAAGGGTAAGTCTCGACTAGAACCCGAATTAGGGTCGAAAAATGCTCCAATCGGTTACTTTTAAAGAAGTTTAAGAACGGCTTCTCAACTTCGATAACGAGATCCAGGAAACAAAACCAAAAAAAGACAAAACGAAAAGAAAAACTGAAAAGGTTTTCACTCCCTTTTTTCTCCTTTTTCACACAAAATTTTTTTGAAATTTTAGCAAAAACTAGGAAAACAAAGAACAAAACGACTAGGCGATCTATCCTTGAAGCAGAATATCTCCCCCCCCACACTTAAAACTCATCAATGTCCTCATTGTGGGAAGGTGTCAGAAGAAAAAGCGTAGAGAACCTACAAAAACACAAACAAAAACAACTAGCAAGTAGAAATGGTGGCGACCCGAGCCCACACGGCTCCAACAACAATATAAATCCCAACACAGACATTCAAAGTGGTTCGCCACCCAAAAGAAAAATCAAGCATGCAACATGGATCATAGGATATTCAACTCAAAAAGAGAAAAGCGGAGAGATATTACCTCGAGTTCTTCAAAACAAATGATTATTCAATCCGCGATCCGTGATAATTGAGCAAAGGGTTAGGATTTTCAAGTAAAAACAAGCACGGTTCGTAAGATTCGCATGCAAGATTAGAAACAAGAAAAAGAAACTGATAAAGAAAAGAAAAGAAATTAATCAAAAACAAAGTATGGGTTACCTCCCATGTAGTGCCTGTTTTAGGTCCCTAGCTTGACCTAAATACTTACTTGATTCTTGGAATCCTCCGGACACAAACCAAAAACATCATCAATCTTTTCCACCAGTTTCTCTTCTTCTTTTTCCCATGATTCTCAAGGAGGTTCATGAATGGCATGGGACACTCTTGCGGTAGCCTAATCATCCGCCTAGGATATCCGGGTAGCATTTCCTTCGGCTTTCTCCACCAATGTCTCCTTCTTATCTTCCAACACCTCCTACCATTTTTGGACAACCTCAAGTTGAGTCGTCCCTCTGGTCGTTTGGTTGACCATGAGCGGCGAAGAGGTGATGATGTCTTCGATTTCTTCCAATGTCGCTTCCTCCTCCTTTTCCAACACCTCCTCATCACCTCCGCAAATAGAACAAGGGTCTCCTCTGGTGGTTTGATTTGGTGATGGGGATGAAGAAGTAATTTAGGCCTTTCCTCAAGTGGTTCTCCAAGATTCAGACACTTGGGAACAATCTTCTCGATCTCTATGTCCTCAATATAAACTTCATCCAATGAGATCTCCCTTCTTAATAGAACAATCTTGAGAGAATCATCACGAGATGTATCTTCAATAGCCTCGGGTTCGGAACATAAGGTCCTTGGATGATTGTTGTCTTTCTTATTATCTGCCCACTTCAAGAATATAAACTTCCTCTTGATGCTCATGAACAATTGTGGTCACTGAATTGACTTCAACACAAGGTGGCATGAAAAAAGGTGTCTCAGTAGGGACATTAAACTTTGATTCAATATGTCCTTCATCAATCAAGTGTTGAATCAACCAATCTGGAAGAGGAATTTGCATTTAGCGGGAATCAAATCGCTCTTCGGCGCATGCATGGATATTTCCTCCCAAAATCTCTTCTCTTTGTTGTTCTTCCTCCTTTTCCTCATCCAACACCCTCTCTTCTTTAACCTTAGCTTCCTCAACCACAACTCTCTCCTCAACGTTCATCTCCATCTCATTCTCTACATTTTCCTCCAAAATACTATCCTCTACCCAAGAAAACTCATCAACCTCTTCTCCACTCCTAGATTGTGAATTTACTTGTACCATCGAGTCGGTGAAGAGTGGGTGGCTTGAGAAATTTGGGGTGATACAATGTCCTGTTGAGTTGAATGGGAGGATTCTTCTTGGACAAATGAGTGGTGGTCATAAGGTTGAGAAATGGGGTTGAATGTAGGATTGATAAACGTGGTATAGTCATAAGCATGCTCTCCTAAAGAATGGGAGAAAAGTGGGTTGAAATATGATGGATAGTTAGCGTTCACATGCTCTACTTGATTAAACTCCCCACATCGATGCTCGAGATGTGGGGCGGAAATGGATGCAATGGCTTGCATACCTCGGGCTAAGTTCAACTGGTTAGAAACTCCATCGTTCACCATCTTCTTTTGTAAATCAAGGACTGTAGCCATTAGAAGCTTTATAGTGGGGTTGTGTTCCAAAGAATCATCCCTATTTCCTGAATTTTGGCCACCTCCCCAACTAGGCATACTCTGAGACAGCTCATGAAGAAAAATATTGGCTTCCTCCGCAGTCTTCTTTAGGAACATCCCTCGGACGAAATATTGATATTTTCTCTAAGAGGACCACGGAGCCCATGATAGAAATGTTGAAGCAACATCCAATCCGGTAAATTATGATGAGGGCATGGTCGTTGAAAACTCTTAAACCTCCCCCAAGCGTTGAAAAGACTTTCTCCCGGCCCTTGCTTGAAACTTAACATTTCTGCTTGAAGTCGGTGTGTCTCCTTCGCCGGAAAGAAACGGTGAAGAAAATCTCCTTTGAGTGCCTCCCATGAAGAATATAAACCAGGTGGACATGTTTGTAGCCACATCTTTGCTTTCCCCCCAAGAGTGAGAGGAAAGAATTTCAACTTCAAATATTCTGATGATATCTTTGGAATGTGAATAAAGCTAGTTCGGTCTTCGAATTTATCAATATGAGCAAGTGGACTTTCAGCAGCATCGTCCCCATGAAACGAGTTTCTTTCGAAGACTTCAAGGAAGTGCAGCTTAAACTAGAACACATCATCAGGTGGTAATGGTTGTAAGATGATCGGGTTGCCTCCCGTACTCGAAGATGGAACGGCATATGAGAGAAGAGTACGGGGTGAATCAGCTTGGACTTCACCCATTGGGCTCGAGGCCTCCTACGATGCTAGGTAGAACATTAGGGTGTACCTACATGCACCAACAAGAACCAATAGAAGCATCAAATTCATCGGGATTAGCACAAACTAATTTGTAGCGTGAAAGCAAACTCAATTAACCAAAGACCAAGCAACTAAAACTAGGGGCGCTGGCTCCCCGGCAACGGCGCCATTTTGTGTAACAGTGGTTTGTAGGACCTCGGTATTGTCGTTCTCTCTCAGGGAGCTGGTGGCCTTGGTCATAGGAACTAGGTCAATGGTCGGGTCGAGATTGCTAAGGTAAGGATATCGGTTTGAAAATGTCACAATGCAACAAAGAAATCTAAGGTCGGTCAAGGAATGGAAAATGGGCTTCGGAGGCTTTTCGGGATGCAAACGGGGATAAGAAAATGAGTTTTACAACAAGGAAGTAACAAGAAGGGGAAATCAAATGGTACCTCCGTTAGAAAATACCCACCGGGCTTCCTCTTTCAAGGATAGTCCGGATTAACTTCCCCAAAGTCAATAGACAGACCCAGGGAAGTTGACGGAACGAAATTTCCTAGTTAGTTTCTATTCGCGTTCTGGAACTAGAATACTAACTATTCCAATTCCTACCTTCCAACAAGCATTGGATGTATTCGGGATGTTTTTGCACCCAAATACATCCCACTTGAGGGAAGGATAGGGTTGGGAAATTGATTTCCTAACTAGTTACTCAGTAATATTGCTAACCCAAACCTAATCACCCATTCACACCCTTAATTACCCTCTAACCCATAGGGTTTCTAGCCACTAATCATGATAAAAACTAAGCCAACAACATCCAAACCAAACCTAAACATGATTTCTAACATCAAACAACCATAAACAAGCAAGAACAATGAAATAGCAAGCAAAGCAATTAAGAAGAAGCAAAGTAATTAGCAAAGTAATTAATAAAAGAGTTAAGGGAAGAGAATATTTATCAAAATGCTGTAGATGAACAATAGAAAGCAATAAAAAGATGATCCAACAATCTTTCAATTGATTGAATCCCCAAATCTTCAATAACCACAAACCCTAGAATAAATCTCTCTCTAATCTCCCTCTAATCTCTCTCTAAATTGCTTAATTACAAGCAGGAAAAATTGTCTAAGTGTCTCCCTAGATGCCCCCTAAGAAATCGTCAACAAGGAGTATATATACAAGGTAAAACTGTTGGCCAAAACGCAGCATTTCAAGCCGAAAACATGCGCAGGACATAGGAAGACCGTGGCCACGGTCAAAGAGACCGTGGTCACGGTCTGCTCGCCCAAAGAAATCGTATGGCGATTTAGGGCGGACAAGTTTTCGCCTTCGCCGCCGTCGTGGCTACGGTCTCCCAAGACCGTGGCACACGATTGCTCTCGCCACTTCTTCCCTTAGGCCAGTGGCGCGGATTGCTCGGCCACTTCTTCCCTTAGACAAGTCATGAACCCAACGTGGCTACAGTCAACTTGACCGTGGCCACGGTCTATCTCGGCTTCCACTCCATCCTTCTTTAGGCTTGGCTTCAATCTCACTGTGGCTACGGTCTATCTCGGCACATGGTTCCTTCTTTCCGAAGCATGTAACGCTCGATCCGAAGGTCGTAGCATGCGTTACTTCACTAATTGCACCAAAGGTTGGGAGTGTGGCCTCGGGTTGACTCCGCCTTGGTTTCCAGTCCGGCTCGGCTCGAGAAATCACCAAGAAAACTATAAAAAGGCCCGTTTTGCAACGTTTTCGGGTGAAAACTCCAAAATCTACGAAAATACCAAAAACACATTAAAAGCTATGAAATTAAACCACGAAACGAGTTGAAAGCCTAAGGATTTAGGCGGTATTTAGACACAAAATTGGGTCTAAACACCCCCCACACTTAAACTTTTTCTCGTCCCGAGCAAAACAAAACAAAAGAAATAAGAAAACTAAACACCAACTCCTCTGTCGTTGGAGGAAACGAGTGTATTTAGTGTATGCACCAAGCCCTTTGAACCCCCCGGCAGCCCGCGTGGACGAGATGGACTCGTGAGGGTTTGTAGCGGCTGTACCCACAAAAGCCAAAGAAAAAGGAGAGAGGGAAAGTGAAAACAAAACCGAAGAAAACAAAAGAAAAACAAAGGCTTTGATTCACAAGATCTCGCAATCCAAACTAAGAAAACGCGATTAAACCTCCCAAAGTAACCGTTAAGAGCACCTCACAACACTTAGCTCAGATAAAGGTCGATCTTGAAGATTTTTCAACTCCCTACACCTTGTACCAAGCGAAACCCCACATGAAAAGGGTTTAACGGGAACCAAAAGACTTTAAAAACTCGCGTCCGAATTTGAAAACAACGAAACAACCAAGAGAACCGTTTGCATCCCTCGCATTTGGTCGCTCTTGGCTTGGTGATGCAAGGGGAGGCCCCACTATTTTAGAAGCAAAAACTTTTTCTTTTCTTTCTTTTTGAGTTGGAATTACCAACGAAAATAGCTTTTCTTTTACTCTTTTTTTTTCTTTTTGTTTTTAAGAGTCGGTATTAGCCTTACTTTCGGGAATTGGACGTCCCATATAAGGGGTATACTCTCCCAACACGGTCTTTTCCATTCGCCTCTCCGTGGCAAAGCGATATGGGAGGAGGGTTAAGGGGTATCCATGCCGTACCTCGAATACCGGGCCCGTGTAGGTTGGCTAAGTGTGGGTGGTTAATGTCTTCAGCGACATGCTCCACTTATTCAGGTTATTGTATCTTATGAAAGCTTGTTCTTTCTTTTCTTTTCTTTTTGCACTTTTTGCTTTTGCTGAACGAGAAACAAAACAAACCCAGACACAAGCTCCTAAAACCTCCCGGTTCCAGCAAAAAGAGAAAGGACAGGGGTCTCGCTAGACACTTAATGAAAGGAGTTTATTAAGGGTAAGTCTCGACTAGAACCCGAATTAGGGTCGAAAAATGCTCCAATCGGTTACTTTTAAAGAAGTTTAAGAACGGCTTCTCAACTTCGATAACGAGATCCAGGAAACAAAACCAAAAAAAGACAAAACGAAAAGAAAAACTGAAAAGGTTTTCACTCCCTTTTTTCTCCTTTTTCACACAAAATTTTTTTGAAATTTTAGCAAAAACTAGGAAAACAAAGAACAAAACGACTAGGCGATCTATCCTCAAGCGTAATATCTCCCCACACTTAAAACTCATCAATGTCCTCATTGTGGGAAGGTGTCAGAAGAAAAAGCGTAGAGAACCTACAAAAACACAAACAAAAACAACTAGCAAGTAGAAATGGTGGCGACCCGAGCCCACACGGCTCCAACAACAATATAAATCCCAACACAGACATTCAAAGTGGTTCGCCACCCAAAAGAAAAATCAAGCATGCAACATGGATCATAGGATATTCAACTCAAAAAGAGAAAAGCGGAGAGATATTACCTCGAGTTCTTCAAAACAAATGATTATTCAATCCGCGATCCGTGATAATTGAGCAAAGGGTTAGGATTTTCAAGTAAAAACAAGCACGGTTCGTAAGATTCGCATGCAAGATTAGAAACAAGAAAAAGAAACTGATAAAGAAAAGAAAAGAAATTAATCAAAAACAAAGTATGGGTTACCTCCCATGTAGTGCCTGTTTTAGGTCCCTAGCTTGACCTAAATACTTACTTGATTCTTGGAATCCTCCGGACACAAACCAAAAACATCATCAATCTTTTCCACCAGTTTCTCTTCTTCTTTTTCCCATGATTCTCAAGGAGGTTCATGAATGGCATGGGACACTCTTGCGGTAGCCTAATCATCCGCCTAGGATATCCGGGTAGCATTTCCTTGGCTTTCTCCACCAATGTCTCCTTCTTATCTTCCAACACCTCCTACCATTTTTGGACAACCTCAAGTTGAGTCGTCCCTCCAGTCGTTTGTTGACCATGAGCGCGAAGAGGTGATGATGTCTTCGATTTCTTCCAATGTCGCTTCCTCCTCCTTTTCCACCTCCTCATCACCTCCGCAAATAGAACAAGGGTCTCCTCTGGTGGTTTGATTTGGTGATGGGGATGAAGAAGTAATTTAGGCCTTTCTCAAGTGGTTCTCCAAGATTGGACACTGGGAACAATCTTCTCGATCTCTATGTCCTCAATATAAACTTCATCCAATGAGATCTCCCTTCTTAATAGAACAATCTTGAGAGAATCATCACGAGATGTATCTTCAATAGCCTCGGGTTCGGAACATAAGGTCCTTGGATGATTGTTGTCTTTCTTATTATCGGGCTCCACTTCAAGAATATAAACTTCATCTAGATGCTCATTAACAATTGTAGTCACCGAATTGACTTCAACACAAGGTGGCATGAAAAAGGTGTCTCAGTAGGGACATTAAACTTTGATTCAATATGTCCTTCATCAATCAAGTGTTGAATCAACCAATCTGGAAGAGGAATTTGCATTTAGCGGGAATCAAATCGCTCTTCGGCGCATGCATGGATATTTCCTCCCAAAATCTCTTCTCTTTGTTGTTCTTCCTCCTTTTCCTCATCCAACACCCTCTCTTCTTTAACCTTAGCTTCCTCAACCAAAACTCTCTCCTCAACGTTCATCTCCATCTCATTCTCTACATTTTCCTCCAAAATACTATCCTCTACCCAAGAAAACTCATCAACCTCTTCTCCACTCCCTAGATTGACAGAATTTACTTGTACCATTGGAGTCGGTGAAGAGTGGGTGGCTTGAGAAATTTGGGGTGATACAATGTCCTGTTGAGTTGAATGGGAGGATTCTTCTTGGACAAATGAGTGGTGGTCATAAGGTTGAGAAATGGGGTTGAATGTAGGATTGATAAACGTGGTATAGTCATAAGCATGCTCTCCAAAAGAATGGGAGAAAAGTGGGTTGAAATATAATGGATAGTTAGCGTTCACATGCTCTACTTGATTAAACTCCCCACATCGATGCTCGAGATGTGGGGCGGAAATGGATGCAATGGCTTGCATACCTCGGGCTAAGTTCAACTGGTTAGAAACTCCATCGTTCACCATCTTCTTTTGTAAATCAAGGACTGTAGCCATTAGAAGCTTTATAGTGGGGTTGTGTTCCAAAGAATCATCCCCATTTCCTGAATTTTGGCCACCTCCCCAACTAGGCATACTCTGAGACAGCTCATGAAGAAAAATATTGGCTTCCTCCGCAGTCATCTTTAGGAACATCCCTCCGAACGAAATATCGATATTTTCTCTAAGAGGACCACGGAACCCATGATAGAAATGTTGAAGCAACATCCAATCCGGTAAATTATGATGAGGGCATTGTCGTTGAAAACTCTTAAATCTCCCCCAAGCGTCGAAAAGACTTTCTCCCGGCCCTTGCTTGAAACTTAACATTTCTGCTTGAAGTCGGTGTGTCTCCTTCGCCGGAAAGAAACGGTAAAGAAAATCTCCTTTGAGTGCCTCCCATGAAGAATAAAAACCAGGTGGACATGTTTGTAGCCACATCTTTGCTTTCCCCCCAAGAGTGAGAGGAAAGAATTTCAACTTCAAATATTCTGATGATATCTTTGGAATGTGAATAAAGCTAATTCGGTCTTCGAATTTATCAATATGAGCAATGGGACTTTCAGCGGCATCGTCCCCATGAAACGAGTTTCTTTCGAAGACTTCAAGGAAGTGCAGCTTAAACTAGAACACACCATCAGGTGGTAATGGTTGTAAGATGATCGGGTTGCCTCCCGTACTCGAAGATGGAACGACATATGAGAGAAGAGTACGGGGTGAATCAGCTTGGACTTCACCCAGTGGACTCGAGGCCTCCTACGATGCTTGGTAGAACATTAGGGCGTACCTACATGCACCAACAAGAACCAATAGAAGCATCAAATTCATCGGGATTAGCACAAACTAATTTGTAGCGTGAAAGCAAACTCAATTAACCAAAGACCAAGCAACTAAAACTAGGGGCGCTGGCTTACCGGCAACGGCGCCGTTTTGTGTAACAGTGGTTTGTAGGACCTCGGTATTGTCGTTCTCTCTTAGGGAGCTGGTGGCCTTGGTCATAGGAACTAGGTCAATGGTCGGGTCGAGATTGCTAAGGTAAGGATATCGGTTTGAAAAGGTCACAATGCAACAAAGAAATCTAAGGTCGGTCAAGGAATGGAAAAAGGGCTTCGGCGGCTTTTCGGTATGCAAACGGGGATAAGAAAATGGGTTTTACAACAAGGGAGTAACAAGAAGGGGAAATTAAATGGTAACTCCGTTAGAAAATACCCACCGGGCTTCCTCTTTCAAGGATAGTCCGGATTAACTTCTCCAAAGTCCATAGACAAACCGAGGGAAGTTGACGGAACGGAGTTTCCTAGTTAGTTTCTATTCGCGTTCACGAACTAGAATACTAATTATCCCAATTCCTACCTTCCAACAACCATTGGATGTATTCGGGATGTTTTCAAACCCTAATACATCCCACTTGAAGGAAGGATAAGGTTGGGAAATTGATTTCCTAACTAGTTACTCACTAATATTGCTAACCCAAACCTAATCACCAATTAACACCCTTAATTAACCTCTAAACCATAGGGTTTCTAGCCACTAATCATGGTAAAAACTAAGCTAACAACATCCAAACCAAACCTAAACATGATTTCTAACATCAAACAACCATAAACAAGCAAGAACAATGAAATAGCAAGCAAAGCAATTAAGAAGAAGCAAAGTAATTAGCAAAGTAATTAATAAAAGAGTTAAGGGAAGAGAATACTTATCAAAATGCTGTAGATGAACAATAGAAAGTAATAAAAAGATGATCCAACAATCTTTCAATTGATTGAATCCCCAAATCTTCAATAACCACAAACCCTAGAATAAATCTCTCTCTAATCTCCCTCTAATCTCTCTCTAAAATCCCTAATTACAAGTTGGAAAAATTGTCTAAGTCTCTCCCTAGATGCCCCCTAAGAAATCGTCAACAAGGACTATATATACAAGGTAAAACTGTTGGCCAAAACGCAGCACTTCAAGCCGAAAACACGCGCAGGACATAGGGAGACCGTGGCCACGGTCAAGGAGACCGTGGTCACGGTCTCGCTCGCCCAAAGAAAAGCGTATGGCGATTTAGGGCGCATAAGTTTCGCTTCTTCGCGATCGTCGTGGCTACGGTCTCGCAAGACCGTGGCCACGGTATTGCTCGGCCACTTCTTCCCTTAGACAAGTCATGAACCCACCGTGGCTACGGTCAACTTGACCGTGGCCACGGTCTATCTCGGTCCCTCCTTCCTTAGGCTTGGCTTCAATCTCACCGTGGCTACGGTCAACATGACCGTGGCCACGGTCTATCTCAGCACATGGTTCCTTCTTTCCGAAGCATGTAACGCTCGATGCGAAGGTCGTAGCATGCGTTACTTCACTAATTGGCACAAAAGGTTGGGAGTGTGGCCCCGGGTTGACTCTGCCTCGGTTTCCGGTCCGGCTCGGCTCGGAAAATCACCAAGAAAGCTATAAAAAGGCCAATTTAGCAACGTTTTCGGGTGAAAACTCCAAAATCTACAAAAATACCAAAAACACATTAAAAGCTATGAAATTAAACCACGAAACGAGTTGAAAGCCTAAGGATTTAGGCGGTATTTAGACACAAAATTGGGTCCCGAGCAAAACAAAACAAAAGAAATAAGAAAACTAAACACCAACTCCTCTGTCGTGGGAGGAAACGAGTGCATTTAGTGTATGCACCAAGCCCTTTGAACCCCCTGGCAGCCCGCGTGGACGAGATGGACTCGTGAGGGTTTGTAGCGGCTGTACCCACAAAAGCCAAAGAAAAAGGAGAGAGGGAAAGTGAAAACAAAACCGAAGAAAACAAAAGAAAAACAAAGGCTTTGATTTACAAGATCTCGCAATCTAAACTAAGAAAACGCGATTAAATCTCCCAAAGTAACCGTTAGGAGCACCTCACAACACCTAGCTCAGATAAAGGTCGATCTTGAAGATTTTTCAACTCCCTACACCTTGTACCGAGCGAAACCCCACATGAAAAGGGTTTAACGGGAACCAAAAGACTCTAAAAACTCGCGTCCGAATTTGAAAAAAACGAAACAACCAAGAGAAGCGTTTCCCTCCCTCACATTTGGTCGTTCTTGGCTTGGTGAGGGCCGTAGGTGATGCAAGGGGAGGCCCCACTCTTTTAGAAGTAAAAACTTTTTCTTTTCTTTCTTTTTGAGTTGGAATTACCAACAAAAATTGCTTTTCTTTTACTCTTTTTTCTTCTTTTTGTTTTTAAGAGTCGGTATTAGCCTTACTTTCGGGAATTGGACGGCCCATATAAAGGGTATACCCTCCCAACACGGTCTTTTCCATTCGCCTCTCCGTCGCAAAGCGATATGGGAGGATGGTTAAGGGGTATCCATGCCGTACCTCGAATATCGGGCCCGTGTAGGTTGGCTAAGTGTGGGTGGTTAATGTCTTCAGCGACACGCTCCACTTATTCAGGTTATTGTATCTTATGAAAGCTTGTTCTTTCTTTTCTTTTCTTTTTGCACTTCTTGCTTTTGCTGAACGAGAAACAAAACAAACCCGGACACAAGCTCCTAAAACCTCCCGGTTCCAGCAAAAAGTGAAAGAAACGGGGGTCTCGCTAGACACTTAATGAAAGGAGTTTATTAAGGGTAAGTCTCGACTAGAACCCGAATTAGGGTCGAAAAATGCTCCAATCGGTTACTTTTAAAGAAGTTTAAGAACGTCTTCTCAACTTCGATAACGAGATCCAGGAAAACTCCCTTTTTTCTCCTTTTTCACACAAATTTTTTTTAAAATTTTAGCAAAAACTAGGAAAACAAAGAACAAAACGACTAGGCGATCTACCCTTGAAGCAGAATATCTCCCCCCCACACTTAAAACTCATCAATGTCCTCATTGTGGGAAGGTGTCACAAGAAAAAGGGTAGAGTACCTACAAAAACACAAACAAAAACAACTAGCAAGTAGAAATGGTGGCGACCCGAGCCCACACGGCTCCAACAACAATATAAATCCCAACACAGACATTCAAACGGGTTCGCCACTCAAAAGAAAAATCAAGCATGCAGCATGGATAATAGGATATTCAACTCAAAAAGAGAAAAGCAGAGAGATATTACCTCGAGTTCTTCAAAACAAATGATTACTCAATCCGTGATCCGTGATAATTGAGCAAAGGGTTAGGATTTTCAAGTAAAAACAAGCACGGTTCGTAAGATTCACATGCAAGATTAGAAACAAGAAAAAGAAACTGATAAAGAAAAGAAAAGAAATTAATCAAAAAGAAAGTATGGGTTACCTCCCATGTAGTGCTTGTTTTAGGTCCCTAGCTTGACCTAAATACTTACTTGATTCTTGGAATCCTCGGGACACAAACCAAAAACATCATCAATCTTTTCCATTAGTTTCTCTTCTTCTTTTTCCCATGATTCTCAAGGAGGTTCATGAATGGCATGGGACACTCTTGCGGTAGCCTAATCATCCGCCTAGGATATCCGGGTAGCATTTCCTTCGGCTTTCTCCACCAACGTCTCCTTCTTATCTTCCAACACCTCCTACCATTTTTGGACAACCTCAAGTTGAGTCGTCCCTCTGGTCGTTTGGTTGACCATGAGCGGGGAAGAGGTGATGATGTCTTCGATTTCTTCCAATGTCGCTTCCTCCTCCTTTTCCAACACCTCCTCATCACCTCCGCAAATAGAATAAGGGTCTCCTCTGGTGGTTTGATTTGGTGATGGGGATGAAGAAGTAACTTAGGCCTTTCCTCAAGGGGTTCTCCAAGATTCAGACACTTGGGAACAATCTTCTCGATCTCTATGTCCTCAATATAAACTTCATCCAATGAGATCTCCCTTCTTAATAGAACAATCTTGAGAGAATCATCACGAGATGTATCTTCAATAGCCTCGGGTTCGGAACATAAGGTCCTTGGATGATTGTTGTCTTTCTCATTATCGGGCTCCACTTCAAGAATATAAACTTCCTCTTGATGCTCATGAACAATTGTGGTCACTGAATTGACTTCAACACAAGGTGGCATGAAAAAAGGTGTCTCAGTAGGGACATTAAACTTTGATTCAATATGTCCTTCATCAATCAAGTGTTGAATCAACCAATCTGGAAGAGGAATTTGCATAAGGTCGGTCAAGGAATGGAAAATGGGCTTCAGAGGCTTTACGGTATGCAAACGGGGATAAGAAAATGGGTTTTACAACAAGGGAGTAACAAGAAGGGGAAATCAAATGGTAACTCCGTTAGAAAATACCCACCAGGCTTCCTCTTTCAAGGATAGTCCAGATTAACTTCCCCAAAGTCCATAGACAGACCCAGGGAAGTTGACGGAACGGAATTTCCTAGTTAGTTTCTATTCGCGTTCACGAACTAGAATACTAATTATCCCAATTCCTACCTTCCAACAAGCATTGGATGTATTCGGGATGTTTTCGCACCCTAATACATCCCACTTGAAGGAAGGATAGGGTTGGGAAATTGATTTCCTAACTAGTTACTCACTAATATTGGTAACCCAAACCTAATCACCAATTCACACCCCTTAATTACCCTCTAAACCATAGAGTTTCTAGCCACTAATCATGATAAAAACTAAGCTAACAACATTCAAACCAAACCTAAACATGATTTCTAACATCAAACAACCATTAACAAGCAAGAACAATGAAATAGCAAGCAAAGCAATTAAGAAGAAGCAAAGTAATTAGCAAAGTAATTAATAAAAGAGTTAAGGGAAGAGAATACTTATCAAAATGCTGTAGATGAACAATAGAAAGCAATAAAAAGATGATCCAACAATCTTTCAATTGATTGAATCCCCAAATCTTCAATAACCACAAACCCTAGAATAAATCTCTCTCTAATCTCCCTCTAATCTCTCTCTAAAATCCCTAATTACAAGTTGGAAAAATTGTCCAAGTCTCTCCCTAGATTCCCCCTAAGAAATTGTTAACAAGGAGTATATATACAAGGCAAAATCACACAAAACGCAAAGACTTCGCCAAAACACGCGCAGGACATAGGGAGACCGTGGCCACGGTCAAGGAGACCGTGGTCACGGTCTCGTTCTGTCCAGCAAAATTGTATGGCGATTTAGGGCAGACAAGTTTTCGCTTTTTCGCACCGTCGTGGCTACGGTCTCCCAAGACCGTGGCCACGGTATTGCTCGGCCACTTCTTCCCTTAGACAAGTCATAAACCCACCGTGGCTACGGTCAACTTGACCGTGGCCACGGTCTATCACGACTTCCACTCCCTCCTTCCTTAGGCTTGGCTTCAATCTCACCGTGGCTCCGGTCAACATGACCATGGCCATGGTCTATCTCGGCACATGGTTCCTTCTTTCCGAAGCATGTAACGCTCGATCCGAAGGTCGTAGCATGCGTTACTTCACTAATTGGCACCAAAGGTTGGGAGTGCGGCCCAGGGTTGACTCCGCCTCGGTTTCCGGTCCGGCTCGGCTTGGGAAATCACCAACAAAGCTATAAAAAGGCCCGTTTTGCAACGTTTTCGGGTGAAATCTCCAAAATCTACAAAAATACCAAAAACACATTAAAAACTATGAAATTAAACCACGAAACGAGTTAAAAGCCTAAGGATTTAGGCGGTATTTAGACACAAAATTTGGTCTAAACACAAAGCAAAACATAAAGATCTATATCTTTACCATAATGTTGTAATGGAGTTATTTGTATTTGCACACTTCCTACATGGATATATCTATATTTTCTATCCTTGTTGTGCCTCAAAATATTTTCCCAATTGATTAGGTTTACTTATCCAAAATCATACTCACAATCTTTAATCTCTAAGTCTCCTTCCATCATTTCACAAACATATTTTGACTTTAACTGAACGATGGAGTTTTGTAGATCATATCCTTTTGGATAATTGGAATTACCCAATCACATTTAACTTCTTCACCATGATTTTCATAATCTATAATGAATTCCTCTCCTTATAAGTCTCCCAGACTTATTGAATTACCTTCCATCATATAACTAGTATCTTCATAATCGGAATAAGATTCATCATCTATGACTATTTCAACAATACCTTTGTTATTGCTAAAGGCAAGTTCATAAGCTTCTTCTTCAGTTATTTCGTCATACTCGAGGCTTCCTAACATTTCTATCAACTTATGATTTTTCTTGTTTTTACACTCATTAGCATAATGACCAACTTCATCACAAGCCCAACACAATTACTTTTTCCTGTGGGGCAATAAGTACTCTTTCTGAAAAATCTTTTTTTCTTTGGGGCTCGTTTGTTGGTATATTGCTTTCTCCTGAGTTTTTCACCTCTTTGTTTATTAAAAGCCTTTTTCTTATAACCTCTTTTTTGTTCAGAGGCTACCCATTTATGTGGAGTATCCCAACAGAATAGGAATTGATTCTTTGTGGTCTATGTTTTTTGATATTTAGACATTGATCGGTGACCCATCTTCTAATAGAGGCACATCTGATACCAAGAGTATCGGTATGTTCAGGATTCTTTTTCAACCATTATTCAAATTTCTCTTAGATAATGGAATTTATAGGATAATGTAGTTTATCATAAAACATAGCCAAATTCGTAGGGTTATGGCCAATTTTATAATAAAAGTAACTAAACTCATTAATATAATGCTCTAGATATCTCATATCTAGAATTTCTACACTAACAAGCTTTCGTTGATATTCTCTTATCTTTTCTTCCATTTCTAAATTAACCCCAATAAACTCCATAGAGATTTCTTTACACAGGGCTTTAAACATTTTAGTAGGATTTTCTACTGCTCTCAATATTGCTTTAGCCTCTTCAGAACTAGAATCATACCAATCTTCCACTGTTCCCGAAAAACTGTGTTCTAAATAATTTAGAAAGCTTTCAGATGTCCAGTTTGTATTTAGATTGAGAATACTACTCATACCCTTCTTCCAATGTTCAAATATTTCTTCCCTGTTACGGACACCATCTAGATTTAACATGTACCCAGTTTGACTTATGGGAGTAAGACTTACTTCTTCATGAAGAGGTTAACATAAGGTTTTAAAGGAAAATGGCCTAGTTCGTCCAGCTGTATTATTTCTTGGTTGGAAATATCTATTATTATTACGGCTAGATTCACCAAACTTTTGAGGTAATGGTATTACATGGACTTGGTTTGTTTCCAGTTCTTCCCCAACTTCATTTTCCTCATATATCTTGCTCAGTCTCTCTCTAACCTCATTTAGAGGTATAGCCTCTATATCTTCTAATTTGATTAAGTTCATTTGTTGGTAGATTTCTTCTTCAATTAGCACATAATTAACATCTTTAATATCATTATTACTCTCCTCTTCTAACAATATTTGTTTTTATGTGATAAACTGATAATAGTCATAATATTATTAAGAGTTGTTCCTTCTTGTTCTATTTCGAATAACCCATGGAGTTCCTTCAAACTAAGAGTTTGAAGTTCCTTCACCATCTCCTTCTTGATTATTAGGAGATTCTTCTTTTTCTCTTTTAGCAGCCTCAACAAGTTCTGGTGCTTTTTTCTTAAGAGAATGTAAAGGAAGAGGAACTTTGTTTTGTTGATTTTGGAAAGGATATTTATTTTTATAAGTAGTACTGGGGTTACTTAAACTCTTATACTCAATCACTCGATGTCTTGAATCGTTTAACAAATTTATATGGGAAGTATGAGCAAACTTGTTTAAAGCTCTTACTTCACCTCTAAGCAGTTCTAAATCTTTTTTAAAAGTCTAAATATAAATCAAAGATAGAATTTAACTGAGCTCCTACCCCGCTTGTCTGATCTGGATTATGGACGATATGAGCGAATTCAGGGCAAGGACAATTGGGTAAGGTCATTAATTACTAATTAATATGTTTTTAAATTCACTAATTATAATTAGTGAAGTTTGACACGTGGCTCTGATACCAAATGGAAGAGGACCAAAAAAAAAGTGGGAAAATATAAATTATAATAGATGGAATTTTAAAATGAGCTAAAATAGAGTTTTTAACCACTAAAGACCAAAAACAACACTCAAAACCAAGCAGGGACTAATGTGCAAATATGAAAAGTTCAATTGTCACCCAAAAATTATTACCTCATAAGATAGGGTACCTGATAGTTGTTTTTCAAAATATAGGGCCCTTATAATCATTACACTAAAACATAGGGTCTTGATAGTCATTAATTCGCTCTAATGCCATAATAAATTTTTGAAGAGAGAAAAAGATTGTCAAAGGTATATATATATATATATATATATATATATATATATATATATATATATATATATATATATATATATATATATATATATTGAAAAAGTGTGAAAAATATATTCCAAAGAAAACTTAAGTAAAGTTACAACCCTAAACACACAGTAATTCTATGTATCTCATTTGTTATAGAGTATTTCTAGTAAGGTATAGAGTCCTATCTCTAACATGTTTTTTGATATCACAGTAAACAATGCCAAAATCTGTCTTAATATTCTTGAAAGTACTAGCATTCCTTGCAAGCCAAATGTTGTAGATGTATGAAACTGCGACCGCATAAGTGATTTGCTTGCTCTTACTTCTCCTTTTGAGGTTTAGTAATTTTGTTCCCCAATCGATCTGGTTATTTGCAACAGGAAATGTGACCCAACCAGTGATTAGTCCCCTTAGACTTCTGGCGAAATCGCAATCAAATAACAGATGCTCTATTGTTTCATCATGGCGTTGGCAAAGGGAGAAGTGAAGTTGCATTGTAGGGATATGGAGTCTAGTTTTGACTTGCAATCTTCCATGCAGCGCCATCCAGGCACAGAACGAGTGCTTAGGAGTATTGAGTCTATTCCATACAATTCTGGCCCATGGCCATTTTGCATGTTCACCTGTCAAATTAACGTAACCTGACTTGACTATGTAATTACTCCGGGGATTGATTACGTTCTTGGTTTTTTCCGTTTCTTGCAGTACCAACACATATCCCCCTTTGGTTGGTATTGCCACAAATCTTGCCATTTAATATATCTCTCATGGATCCATTTTACCCAAAGGCTCTCTTTTTGATCCGCTATGGCCATGACTTGCTTGAAGATAAGGGCTGTATTCCGAGTTCTTAGATCCCGTATACCCAATCCTCCCCTTGTTTTAGGCTTACAGACAGTCGACCAGCTGATAGGGGGGTTTTTGTGTAAGTTCCATTAGCTCCCCAGAGAAAGTTTCTACAGACGCTTGTGATTTGTTCTATCACTTGCTGTGGCATGACCATCATGGAGGCCCAGTATGAGAAAGTGCCCATGATGACAGTATTGATAAGTACCACTCTTTCGGCGTAGGAAATATTACTGGTTCTCCAGCATCTGATTCTTGCAGTGATTTTATCAACCAGCTTCTGACAGTCTAGTTTGCTCAGTCTGCCATCAGTGATCGGCATTCCAAGGTAGTAGAAAGGCAAGTCCCCTATTTCAAACTCCGTAGCTTGCAATATTTGTGTCTTGATTTGCTTTGGAACTCCACTTACCAGGACTATTGATTTGGCAGCATTTGTAGTAAGACCAGAAGTTTGTTTGAAGTGATTCAGAGTATTCATGATCTTTTGAACAGTATAGGGATCTGCAGCACTAAATATCATTAAATCATCAGCAAAAACCAGTGTGTGAGATTGAGATCCTTACATCTTGGATAGTACTTGAAGTTACTGTCTCTGCTTGCGTCGTGTAAAGCCGTTGTAAGATATTCCATGGACAGAACAAATTAATAAAAGGGGGGAGATTGGATCGCCTTGCCTTAAGCCCTTTGCTCCTTTGAAATATCCATGAGTGCTACCATTGATCTGTATAGTGAACGAGGTAGTAGTGATGCAGTTCATGATCATGTTGATAAAATGCTGAGGGAATTTGTAACCTTGCATGATTTCTTTGATAAACTCCCAATGGACACTGTCAAATGCCTTCCTATACATTGTGAAGAAGACATTTAGATTGAGTGTTTTTCCTTCTGAAGCCTCGACTGAGTTCATGGCATATGAGAACATTGTGAAGAAGTTCTCTCTCCGGAACAAAAGCAGTTTGGGTGTGATTAACCAAGTGTGCAAGCACATCTCTCAGCCTTGATGCCAATAGCTTGGAAGCAGTTTTATAAATGGTGTTGCAACATGCGATTGGCCTAAAGTCAACTGCAGAGATAGGATTGTCCAATTTGGGGATAAGGGTAAGAATAGTGGAATTCAAAGCAGGGAGGATGCTACCTGTATCAAGAAATTCCTTGATAGCTTCACAGAAAAGTTCACCTAGTTGCAGCCAGGTGTGCTTGAAAAAACCACTGGAGTATCCGTCTGGACCCGGTGATTTATTTTTTGGGATAGAGAACAGTGCATTTTTGATGTCTTGGTTGTTGAACGGAGCGCACAACCCTAGTTGTTGTTGCACATTGAGCTTTGGCCCCAGTTGGATTACATGATGGTTTATGGTAATCGTTTCAGCTATATCCTCACCAAGCATTTTTTAAAAAATTGGGCTAGATGAATCCCGACATTTTTAAACCCAGAGATGGTATGTCCATCTTGGTCTTCTAGGGAGTGAATACTAGCTGCGATTTTTCTCTTTTTCATTATGCTGAAAAAATATTTTGAGCAAATGTCTCCATAAGCATTTGTATCAATTTTGCTCTGTTGGGAAATGATTTGCTTGGCTGATTTCAGAATGTCAAGATACTTTCCTTTTGCAGCTGTTTCTTGGATCAACAGATTGGGATTTGTTGGAGCAGTATTCAGCATTTCCTGGATTGCAAGGAGATTGCTTCTGGCGATCTCACACTAATTGTGAATATCTGCATATTTGCTTCTGTTTAATATTTTTAGAGAAGCTTTGAGCCCTTTTAAAACATGATATAGAGCATGCATGGGTGAACCAGCTCTTCTGTTATTTACTGCATTCTCAATGAGCTCCTCAAAAGTTGGATCATTCACCCACATGTCACAGAATCTAAAGCATGAAGTTTGTCTCGGTCCATCCATTGTCTCTAGTTGCAGAGGTTTGTGATCCGAGAGACTTTGCAGCAAATAGGAACCTATCATACGCTCTGCCGATAGCAACCAATCCTCATTGTAGAAGATCCTATCGATCTTCAATTGTACATGACCATTTGTCCATGTGAAATTGGCTCCTTGACAATGTAATTCAGACAGTTGACAATGTTCAATACAGTCTTTGAAATCCTGATTTCAAAGTTTGAACTGAGGTACCATTGAGCGTGTCACCTTCATGGAGAACAGATTTAAAGTCACCTAAGACACACCATGCACCAACGATATTATCTGCAATATGCTCTAGACCTTCCCAAAGAGGAAGTCTTTCTTCACTTCTGTTAAAACCATAACAAAAGTATAGAATGTTGTTGTTCCAGAATGACAATCAACAATGTGGCAATGAATATATTGTGCTTCAGTTTTTATAACCTTGACTGCAACCTTATTCGATTTCCAAGCTAGGAAAATTCGCCCTCCTCTATGCTTGTCAAAATTATTGCAAGTAGACCAAGAGTAGAACATACCTTTCGAAAGAATATCTTCTTTTTCAAGTTTCACCTTTGTTTCAAGCAAACAGATCAAGCTTGCTTTTGTACATCGCAAGAAAATGAGTACATCCTCTGGCTTCTTGGGGTCATTTAGACCCCTCACATTCCATGTGATGAATTTCATTGTGGATCTGGATCTGATCCGGAGGACAGGTCTTTTCCCTCTTTCCCCTCTTCACAGTCCCTATCATCATTCATTTCATCTTCATACTCTTCATCACTTTGTTCTAGAGCATTGAACCTATTTCTTGTTGGTGATTGCTCTATTTCCTGCGTATTCTTGCTTGGAGATTGTTTGGTTGAAACTTTGGAGGAGCTAATAAATCCATGTTCATCAACTTGCCTCTGAATGTTCCCTTTTGGTTTCCAGATTTGCTTGCTTTGCTTGGCAGTCTTAATCTCCTTTTTCTTCTTGCAATCTTCTGTGCGATGACCCATCATATGACAAGTATTGCATTTGATTGGTTTCCAGTCATAATCCACTTTCTGAGTGACGATTACATCATTTTCATTCACGAATTTGATCTCATTTAGTAATGTGTCATCTACGTTCACCTCAATTAGGACTCTAGCCGCAGATAACATGGTTCTGTCTCGTGTTGCTTTATCCGTTTTTATAGGCACTCCAATGAGACTTGCTAAATTACCCAGATTCTTTGGACTTCAGTATTGAAGATCCAGATGAGGAAATTTTACCCAAATTGGCAGACTTTTGATCGCATCTTGATCTATTCTTTCCTGCGGATTCCATGCTTTAACAACTAAAGGTTTGTTGTTAAAGAAGAAAACTCCCCTGTGTAAGATCTCCTTCTTGTGTTCCTCTTTCTCAAATCTAACCAAGAAGAGTCCTTTCCTTATTGTAGCAATTTCGTTGATTCCACAGTGTCCCCATATTCTTTTCAGAAATCCTTCAATCACTGGAAAGGGGGGATTTGCTCCAATTACGCAGCAGATGACTGAATTCTGCCAATACTCAATTTCTTTTGAACTTCTTGCTTTTTGATACGGGCTATGCGCACTCCATCAATTTGCTCTGCCTGAGTGTATCTTAATTTGGTCCCCTCATCAGGATCTACCAGTGAAGAATATTAAGTTTTCACCATGGATGCTTGTTGCCCAGATTCTTCAAATCGGGGTGGAGCTGCTTCCTTTAGGTCTTCACGGTTTCCATCAGCTCTTTGATTTTCATCAACAATTTGATTTGTTTCGGTAGTTGCATTCTGCTTAGATCTGGTGATGATTTGTTTTGAACTTTGATTTTGATTCACTTTCTTCTTCGCCTTTGCCATGGCTGGGATAGAGAGAATCTCTCTCTAATCCTAGGCAGAAACAGGAAAGTTCTATATCGTATATATATATATATATATATATATATATATATATATATATATATATATATATATATATATATATAAATTGGATTATAATAATCCCTACTTTCACAAATTGGATAGTAATAATCCTTACTATCAATTTCTATTCTAGTGATCCAAAAAAAAAAAATTGTGTTGTAGTGGGATGCCGGCGAGTTGAGTGGATGTGACTCGGTGGTTTTCTTACATGGTACGTTGACCTTGATGTTGACCGGGTGACTGTGCCACGTCACTTAAAAAACACATGCCCTTCCCTTTCTCCTTTTTTTTGTCCAGCATGGAATTAATGATAATCCCCTCGCCCCAGTTTCCCCCTTTTCCTCTCTCTATTATTTTCACCCCAGTAAGGGTCGTCCATACCTCCGCCACGCAGGTGGTCGCCGCTGCTTGCATATCGACGTCGTCGCCTTGTAGGTCGTTGCTCCAAACCCTGGTGTGCGTCGTCGACTTCCTTCATTTCCGCCACCCTCGTTGCGCCTTCAAACCCCTTCGTTCATTGTCGCCACCGCCTACAGAAAACTTTTCCGTTGGAGTTGTAGCCATCGTCTGCTGAAAGCTCTCACGGTATCTTTCTAGTTCCATTCCTCTTTTGTTTCTTTGATTCCATTTCCAATTTGTTCTAACCCTAACAAGTATAAGGTGTATGTTACTACTGTTGTTGTGGTTAGTATTCCCCTTTTTCCAATTTGGAAATTGTACCGATTGACCCAGATTAATTTAGGTATAGGTTATTTTGGATTTTGTTTCATTATTTCAAAAGATTAGATTTTGATTTCATTGTCAATCAGATATACAAATGTTTACAGATGTTCTAATGTTTACTGCAAAGTTGTTTTACCCTCCACGCCATAGTTTCATTCGGTGCCTTTTGTTGTAGAGGCTTTTCTGCAATTTAGGTTAGCCATTGTTTGGGGTATGATGATATCCGTCTTTTGTATTTGTAATGTTTCATATACTAAACATTCCCCATTTTCTGTGGTTAAGTACTCAAAAACAGGAGTAAATGACAAAGGAAAAATTGCTAATGATGTTGAAACTGAACAAATTGTCTTTGATGAAGATGCTGGTTCTTGCAAAGGAAAAATTAAGATAGTGGTGATGGTGGTGATCTAGGTGATCCACGAAAATTTCTAGGTGCTTAGCAATTTCAAGGAGATCCACGAAATTTTCTGAGTGAAGAAGGAGAAGAATGAGGAAGAAGGAAGAAGAATGAAGAAGAAGGTAGTGGTTACAGAGGAAAAAAAAATTTGGTGGGGGATGATTTTTACAGAAAGGGCAAACTGAAAGGGAAGAAGGAGAAGATGGGAGAAGAAGGAAGAAGAAAGGCAAGGCAGTCGTTTGAAACAGATGAAAAAAAAAATCGGGGAAGGGGAAGGGGATGATTTTTTACAGCATAAAAGGAAGGGTAAAAAGAAAGGAAAGGGTAAAAATAATAGACAGAAAAAAAGGGGTTTATCATTAATTCCATGTTGGAAAAAAATGAGAAAGGGAAGGGCATGTGTTTTTAAGTGACGTGGCACAGCCACCCAGTAAACATCAAAGTCAACGTGCCATATCAGAAAACCACCGAGTCACAGCCACTCAACTCGCCGGTGTCCCACTACAATACAATTTTATTTTGACCACCAGAATACAAATTGATAGTAGGGATTATTGGTGTCCAATTCGTGAAGGTAGAGATTATTATAATCCAATTTCCCTATATATATATATATATATATATATATATATATATATATATATATATATATATATATCAATACAATTTTTTTTTGTGCACCAGAATACAAATTGATAGAAGCGATTATTTGTGTCCAATACGTGAAAGTATATATATATATATATATATATATATATATATACACATATACTTTCACAAATTGGACACCAATAATCCCTATATATATATGTGTGTGTGTGTGTGTGTGTGTATGTGTGTGTGTGTGTGTGTGTATATCCATACATACATACATATATATATATATATATATATATATATATATATATATATATATATATATATATATATATATATATATATATATGGAAATGGATTATAATAATATCATAGGGATTATTGGTGTCCAATTTGTGAAAGTAGGGATTATTATAATCCAATTTCCATATATATATATATATATATATATATATATATATATATATATATATATATATTTTGCACAAGAAAACAGGTTGTATATAACAAAACCAATGTAGCATACAAGAGTGAGTGTAGGATCGCTCGAAATCACATACTAAGTACTACTGTCTCTACAAGACTTTTGTACTTCTTCCTATACTTTGCTGCCAGAAGGACCTTGTTCATTACATCATTTTTCACTAAAGTTACTATCAGCTAAGGAGTAGCACTGTGAGTTTTGTGGACACGGTTGTTTCTTTCAGTCCTGATATGGTAGACATACGCTGTGAGGAGAGCACAATTCAGGTGAGTTTCTGGAGCGTATCGGGATGGGGCCCGAACCTCGAAATTCATGATCGCTAAACCATCCCGCACCCCCTCCACGAAACACAATGAAAATAGCTCCGAGGATGGGTGTGGAGTCCATTTCAAGATGGACCCGGGACCTTGGAGGCGTATTCGGGTTATTATCGGGTGTGGTATCCACTTCAAATGGGACCCCGGACCATGAGAGTGGAGCTACGGGTCCTCATCGGGACCTACTTCGAGCCCTTAAAAGGGTTCGGAATCATTCGGAAAGAATAAGCGGAAAATGGTCAACGTGGGTTATCGGAATGGACGCGCCTTCACTCTTTGGGTCATAACTCCTTCAATATAACTTCGATGGGTTCCAAACTTTGGGAGCTTAAAGTACACACCGAGAGCTTTCCATCGATATCTTATTGGCCTAAAATGGAGTCCGGATGAAGAAGTTATGCGCGTTTGAAGTCGGCAGGGAAAAGCTGCCCTGAGGCACGACTCGCCTGAGTCAATGGACGGCTTGCCCGAATCAGTCTTCTGTCCAAGCTGGTCGCACCCGCGACCTAGAGGGTAGCGCCCACGACGTATGTGGCAGGTTAATGGCTCGCCTGAGCCGGTCCTATTTTCTGCCAATTTTGCCTGCCAAAACGACTGTGTTTTGGGCTTTATCCATTTTGTATAAATACTTGTTGGCCCTCATTTTCTGGATAGATTTTGACATTTGAACATAAGCTAGTGCATTTGTAAGGGTTCTCCCTTAGTTTTCTCTCAAAAATCTTGTGTTTACCTATCCATTTGTGGATTGTGGTGTTTGCAAGTCTTTCCTTGTGATTATTTAGTGGAATTACCTTAGATAATTGATGTATAATGGATCAAAAGATGATCACATTACACTAGAATCTAGGATCTTTAAAAACTAAGATAAGAATCTTTAACTCTTAGTTCTCAAAGTTCAACCAAATTCAATAAAAAAGATGATGATAAACGAAAAAGATGAATGAATTCGTTTACCAAAGATGATGATGGACGAACGTTATTGATGAACGAATGACCAACGATTGATGCTTGGATGATTCTATGTTGATCAATGTATGAAAGATCAAACAAGGATGGTTGGAATGATGTTTGACGTTTGGAATGGATGAACGAACGAATGGAATGATATGTATGATATGAATGGCACTTGAAGAATCTTGGAGGATATAGGCACACCACCTTCAAGAATGCTTCAATCTCTTCCTATCACCACCAAGGACGCCACCCTAGGCTAGAAGAAGACAATTGGGACGAATCTCCCTCAAGAGAAACGAGACTACTAGCAAAAGCTAGAGAGAAACAACATGATGTTGTGTTTGATTGTATTTGTATTGAATAATGTGTGATTACAAAGCACCCTAAGGTGGGATTTATAGTAATGAGGCCCCCGTTAGGCGTGTACAAAAAAAGATTAAGGCCTCTTAGGGCTTACATCATCCTACACATTTGTTACATCATAAAAGCTCTAAAATACAACTCAATAAAGAAAAGACTATAACTCCTTCAATACTTGTCTAATCTTCAAGATTCAAAAACCAATGTGTAGCTTCTTTGATGTAGATTATTTGGTACTTAGATGACTTCTTCAATATCTTCAAGGATCTTGAGAAATAGAACAAATGACCGATCCACCCTTGAAGAATGCACTTGGACGTGTGAAAGGTGTGAGTGTTTCAAGCGCCCTTTGAATGAAATCAAGCATTTGGTTCCCATGATGAAGATTTGGGACCAAATCTACATCAATAATCATTGTGGTTTGCTAGGCCTAGAGTTGTGGAACACCTAGCTCAAGGTCATATCCCTCCCTAGTGTTCAAGTCTCGTTCGATTGTTGAATCAAAGTTCCAACTCAAGTTAATTTAATCAATTCCCCACCGCGCTACGCGATGGTAACTGTAACACCCCGGGTATTTGGTTAAGCGTGGCTTAAAGAGATTGAAATGACTACTCATATCACCAAGGTGCACCTTCTTTTATGGTAGCTCGTCCGTTGGGAACTCCTCAGTTAAGCATGCTTGGCTGGGAGTAGTCCAAGGATGAGTGACCTCCTGGGAACTTTTCCCAGGCAGCGTGTGAGCGAGGACGAAGCATGCTGGAAAGATTTGTGGTGATTTGTGGGGCCAGTCAGCGATCCTAGAAGCATTTATCGATAATGTTCGCGGCCCGGGGAGGGGCCGGGGCGTTACAGAATGGTATCAGAGCCGACCCGCGACCGTGAGCTGCGCCAGTGGACGGGAGAGCCATGGGCAGTCACCTAGTGGGGCAAAGATTCTGGAGTGTATTGTGGCACAACGAGGACGTTGTGCGCTTAAGTGGGGGTGACTATAACACCCCGGGTATTTGGTTAAGCGTGGGATAAAGAGATTGAAATGACTACTCATATCACCAAGGTGCACCTTCTTTTATGGTAGCTCGTCCGTTGGGAACACCTCAGTTAAGCGTGCTTGGTTGGGAGTAGTCCAAGGATGGGTGACCTCCTGGGAACTTTTCCCAGGCAGCGTGTGAGCGAGGACGAAGCATGCTGGAAAGATTCGTGGTGATTTGTGGGGCCAGTCAGCGATCCTAGAAGCATTTATCGATAATGTCCGCGGCCCGGGGAGGGGCCGGGGCGTTACAGCTTTAGTCTCGTCCATGAAACGATTTCCGATCGACCCTCCATAATCCTTTGCAATTTGACGCCCGCTAACCAAAGAGTTGCAGAACTAGTGAGCTTCGATCTCGCAATTTTGAAGGCTTGTTCATCACTATATTCATTTGTTGCAAAATTTATCTCCAAGGTTTGGACCCATTTACGATAGTCTTCCGGGCCGGTGTAGCCATTGAATTCGGGAATGTCGATCTTAACGTCCTGGAAATTGTTATAAGGGGGTCGATCATGTACTCCATGATACGAACGGCGCCGAGGGGAGCCTCTAGCATTGTCACTCGACTCAAAGTTGGGAGGAGGACGGATAGGGCATGGTGCACGCCTCGGACGTTCAACTTGTGGTGGACGTAGACGTTCTGGGGCGAGGTTGTCCAATCGCGCCATAATGGCATCAAGGGTGCGGTCAATGGAGGAGAGCCGTTCGCCATTGTGGCGAGTCGGTTCTCTATAGCATGAAGTTGAGGGCTATCTCGGTGTCTTGATCCCTCTCGTTTGGAGCGAGCTTTGTCGGCCATACCGGGAAAAAGGTGAAGGACGGTTTGTATTTGGGGTAATTTGTGGAGTTTGAGGGTTCTTTTGTAGTTGGAAAGTGTTTGGCTAAGGGTTCTTTGTGTTTTTTTCACTCAGACATGTCATCGAACACCTTACGTGCACTATTTTCCAACTTCTTTTCAATGCACCAAATGACTATAAATCCAACAAATACAAACACAATACAATGTATTCCAACACTCTTGGATATCAATGGGGTTGGGGAACACCAATAATAGCATACAACTCACAAAACCAACACTAGAACACTACACTAGCAAGAACAATGAAGAACAACTCAAGCAATTGAAAAACCAAAGCTCTGATACCAGATTGAGCGTTACTGTAACACCCCGGGTATTTGGTTAAGCGTGACTTAAAGAGATTGAAATGACTACTCATATCACCAAGGTGCACCTTCTTTTATGGTAGCTCGTCCGTTGGGAACTCCTCAGTTAAGCGTGCTTGGCTGGGAGTAGTCCAAGGATGGGTGACCTCCTGGGAAGTTTTCCCAGGCAGCGTGTGAGCGATGACGAAGCACACTGGAAAGATTCGTGGTGATTTGTGGGGCCAGTCAGCGATCCTAGAAGCATTTATCGATAATGTCCGCGGCCCGGGAAGGGGCCGGGGCGTTACAAAAGCGCTTAATGGATCGAAAATTCTTGTCTAACGGTTGTAAACAAGAGGTTAACCGTGAGGCCAAGTCATCACTTGATGGGCAAGGAAGAATTAAGCAAACAAAGGTCGATCTAGTGCCCAACAAGGGAGATTCCATTGAACCTTGTGAGGCTTTCGAAGCTATTGTTGAAGCTTTATGCCAAGAGGTGGTTGAGAACATCGATCTTGCCATTCCTCTTTTCCATGTTGAAGAATCCCAACAAGAAGCTCCGATGATCATCTCCAACATTGCCTTTTGGGAAGCCAAGCAATAATGAAGTTGATACCAACACCTCTCACGCTTTGGTAACTTATGATCTACTCGATGAGGGCAATGAGGTAATTCAAGACTCTTTGACTAAAATCAATGATGGTTATTCTTTGGAGTATTTGATTAAATCGCATATGCTATTTGGAAGATCTTGGTTGTTTGAAGATGTTTGTTGGCGTGATAAGTTGTATGATGAGTATGTGATGTCCTCGATAGAAAAGTCTCTATGTTTTGAGTGGCATGCTAAGAATCTTGGTCTTCATTTGGTGTCTAGTTGCAAATTGGGGTATGATGATGCCTTGATTCTAGTTCAACCTAAGTTTTTGAGCTCCTCATTTGTGTCGTCCATCGATGAATATTTTTTACATGTTGGTCGTGGTGATGTGAACTATGTGAATATACTATACATGATATTTGAGCGACATTGGTTGTTTGAGGATTCGTTGTTGAAAGAGTGCTATTGGAAATTTGGTATGTAATGCCTGTGGGAGTGTTTGTCGATCGAAGATCGTTCTTTTGAATTTTCTTTCTTGAATCCCTTAACCCCACATCAAATCAAACACGGGGTGGGAAGTGAGTTGGGGAACCTTCTCCTTTTGAGCGAAACACGGGATGAGTGTGCTCTTGGTGGGGACGAGCGATCTCTTGCTTTGTCTTAACCCCACATCAAATCAAACACGGGGTGGGAAATGAGTTGGGGAACCTTCTCCTTTTGAGCGAAACACGGGATGAGTGTGCTCTTGGTGGGGACGAGCGATCTCTTGCTTTGTCTTTACCTTGCAGCGAGCCACGTGAGGATGTGTGTTCCCAAGCATCTCAAAATACTCTCGTTCCTTCCTTTAATCCCCTATCCCCACACAACAAGTCTCCAATCTATTTCATTCATTTGGTTGATGGATACATCATAGGGTTCGAAGCTTGTTAGGCGCTTCATGTGTATGCTCATTGCAATCGGGAAGTTCGGGATGTCCAAAGTTCCTTGAAGCCAAATTATAGAGAGGGTCTCAGTTTTAACTCCCAAGAGTTGAGGGCAACTCTTTTTCAAGAAGGGGAGTATGGAGCGTATCGGGATGGGGCCCGAACCTCGAAATTCATGATCGCTAAACCGTTCAACACCCCCTCTACGAAACACAATCAAAATAGCTCCGAGGACGGGTGTGAAGTCCATTTCAAGGTGGACCCGAGATCTTGGAGGCGTATTCAGGTCATCATCGAGTGTGGTATCCACTTCAAATGGGACCCCGGACCATGGGAGTGGAGCTACGGGTCCTCATCGGGACCTACTTCGAGCCTTTAAAAGGGTTCGGAGTCATTCGGAAAGAATAAGCGGAAAATGGTCAACGTGGGTTGTTGGAATGGACGCGTCTTCACTCTTTGGGTCATAACTCCTTCAATATAACTTCGATGGGTCTCACATTTTGGGAGCTTAAAGTACGCACCGAGAGCTTTCCATCGATATCTTACGGGCTTAAAACGGAGTCCGGATGAAGAAGTAATGCGCGTTTGAAGTCGGCAGGGAAAAGCTGCCCAGAGGCACGACTCGCCCGAGTCAATGGACGGCTCGCCCGAGTCAGTCTTCTGTCCAAGCTGGTCGCACTCGCGACCTAAAGGGTAGCACCCGCGACGTATGTGGCAGGTTAATGGCTCGCCCGAGCCGATCCTATTTTCTGCCAATTTTGCCTGCCAAAACGACTGTGTTTTGGGCTTTATCCATTTTATATAAATACTTGTTGGCCCTCATTTTCTGGATAGTTTTTGACATTTGAACATATGCTAGTGCATTTGTAAGGGTTCTCCCTTAGTTTTCTCTCAAAAATCTTGTGTTTACCTATCCATTTGTGGATTGTGGTGTTTGCAAGTCTTTCCTTGTGATTATTTAGTGGAATTACCTTGGATAATCATTGTGGATTGCTAGGCCTAGAGTTTTTGAACACCTAGCTCAAGGTCATATCCCTCCCTAGTGTTCAAGTCTCGTTCGATTGTTGAATCAAAGTTCCAACTCAAGCTAATTTAATCAATTCCCCACCGCGCCACGCGACGGTAACGCTCCAGTTTCTTTACTGGATTTTCGGAATTCGCTCAGATGGTGTTTCCATTCTTGGGTGGTTGACAGATTACTAAGCTCCCAATGTCTCATAGCTTGCCTCACCTCCTTCCCAAAAGCGCACTCAAAGAAAAGGTGGTCATTAGTTTCAGCCTCCAATTCACAGTAGGGGACAGAGGATTACCACTTGTTTGCCAACTCATTGTTTTAGCTCTTACAGGGAGTTTCCCGTGTTAAAGAACCCAAGTGACGATAGATTGGCGCTGGATTGAAAGTGGATTCCAAATTATCGAGGCCCATCATACCTCATTCATAGTTCCAAGGCTCCATATGTATCCATCTGTTGTATTGTAATCACCCTTAGCTGTAGCCCCCCCTCCTTTCCAGTGCCATCTGTACCCGGGATCACAACCCCATTTGAAGTATTCTTTAACAAGGCAAAGGTACTTGAAGTAGGTGCAGACATCATAAGGGGGTTGATAGTCCCATCAGAATGACCCTCGAATGTATTTGGCATGAATCCATTTGACCCATAAGTTATCCTGTTTCCTCTGAATTGCCATACCAGCCGTGCAATGTTGGCGTTGTTCTAGGATGTAAGGTCTCGGAGGCCTAGACCGCCCAAATGCTTTAGTCTACAAACCAACCCCCAGGCCACCATAGGGGCTTTACTATAATGGGAGGAAGAGCCCTAGAGAAAATTACGACAAAAACGAGTAATTTCTTCAATGGCATGCTTAGGAATGACGATAGTTCTAGCCTAGAAACTATAAATCCCCATCAGGACAGATATAATTAGTGTGACTCTTCCAGCATAAGAGATGTGCCTACTTTCCCATGTTTTGATTCGCGAGAGAATCTTCTCCACAAGAATATTGGCGTCATTTTCTGTGAGATTACTGGAGGAGATAGGGATTTCTAGGTATTTGAAAGGAAGTGTACCTTCTCGGAATCCTGTTTCTTCAATGAGAGCAGTGGCAACATCATTGGGAACGCCCCCTATGACCACTTCAGATTTCCCATTATTAGTGACAAGACCTGTGGCTGCTGAGAAGTGGTCAAAAGCCTTCTTAAGGGTTCGAATAGAGACTCTATTAGCCGAGGAGAACAGGATCAATCATCCGCAAAAACAAAGGTGAGTTGCAGACGTTTGCAGTTTGGATGATATTTAAAACCCGCTTGCTTGCTGACAAAGTACTGGATAGATCTTGATACGTATTCCATTGTCAGAACAAAAAGGAGTGGAGACATCGGGTCTCCTTGTCTTAGTCCTCGTTAACCGCTGAAGGTGGGAGAAGAGATGCCATTTGAGCAAATGGAGAAGGTGGGAGATGTGACACAAGCCATTATGCATTTAACTAGCCATCCCGGGAATCGGTACGCGTGAATTGCTTCTTCAATGAAACTCAAATGCATTGAGTCAAAGGCCTTTTGAAGATCTATTTTCATCAAGCATCTAGGAGCGATGGTCGATCGGTTGTAACCCCTTACAATCTCTTGGCAAAGTAGTACATTGTGAAGGAGCTGTCGGCCGGGCACAAAAGCCCCTTGGCTTGGTTGATTAGGTCAAGGAGGACCTCTCTTATCCGTGATGCGATGATTTTGGTAAGTCCCTTGTAAAAGGTGTTACAGCAGGCTATGGGTCGGAACTCAATAACTTTGCTAGGGTTTTGCGCCTTTGGAATATATATATATATATATATATATATATATATATATATATATATATATATATATATATATAGGATTATTGGATTCTAATAATCCCTACTTTCACTCATTGGATAATGGTGGTCTATACTATCACTTTGTATTCTGGTGGTCCAAAAAAAAAATATAATTGGATTTGAGTGGGATGCCGGCGAGTTCATGCGGTGGTTTTCTGACATGGCACATTGGGCATGTGTTTGACCGCATTGACCGTCTATGTGGATGCCATGTCAGACTAAAAAATATATATACACACATTTTTTTCCTAGTTGGCATCCAACACTCCCCTCTCTCTCTCTCTCTCTCTTTATTTTTTTTCAATTCTTTCCTTCTCTCTCTTCCTCTTCTTTTCCTCTCACCGTCCCTTTGTCTCTTTCTTTCTCTGATTATATTTTTTCAATTCTTTCCTTCTCTCTCTTCCTATATTTTTGCTTTCTTTCCCAGAAAAACCCCTTTTGCCCTAACACCTTTTGACTGAAACAAAAGAACAAGAAACTGGAAAGAAAGAAACAGAGAGACAGAGGGAAGGGGACGAACAGGGAAAAGAAAGAAAAGAGGAAACGGGGGAGAAGGTCGGGAAAAACAGAGAAAGAAGAAAAGCAATCAAACAGGGTAGAAATCAATCGAAACAAATGAAAATCGCATCGAATTTCTAGCATAAAATCCCAGGAAAGTAGCCTTCAACAATGAAATCA